>UXGC01001081.1:0-19511 GCA_900480045.1 Eurytoma adleriae
TTTAGATCGACTCCCTTCTCGGCCAAGGCGGTCGATCGCCTCATGAAGTTCACCGTCCTGATCCTGGGTGTCATCTGCGCTGGCCTTGTCCTCGTCGTCGAACAAGCCAGCTCTCACGTACTTCAAGTAAGCAACAATCTTTAATGCATTACCATGACTCTGGCAGAAGTTTTGGTCTGGTCCTCTTCGAAGTATCGAAACTTGGAGAAAATTTGTTATAAAATTTTTTGGAACTTTTTCATTGAAGATTCCAAGTATAAATGTTGGGTACGACTCCCTAGATCTGAACATGTGAAATTATTTTAGTAAATGTGAATATGGTAATGTATTGTGTGGAGAAAGTCGATCACTTATTTAATAAGCGAGTAGCTTTTTACTTGTGATATGTCGCTTATTCACATTTTCAGATTTGGATGAAGTGTCTTATTTGGTTAAAATTACTGACAAACATTATACGTTGCATGTTATTTTCTTTAAACTTGAATATAAGTGATAGTTCACTTAAATAGGTGAGTAATCTCTTATTCTGCGTGAAGAGACTTCCATTTAATACAATAAGTGGAAGTACTTCACGTTCAATATGTGACTATTCACTCACTTCAGTGAAATTTCACTTATTCAACTTTACGTAGATTGTTAACCAAAGAATGATGTTGATTCATTCTCATGATTGCAATTATATCAATCCATAAAGTAATTAAACATAATCCATCTGTAAACGATCAATTAAATTTTTCAATCAAATTTATCAGATTTAATAATCGCAACTATTGCAATACTATAAATTCAACGCACACCTAACATTCCATTAACTCAACAACCTTTTCCCCGAACTTCATCCACGCAAATCCATCACTTTCACATTAGCTCATTGAGGCCTTAACTCGATTACCTATACGTAAAAACGAAATCGTGTAAAAAAAAGTGGCTCGTCAAGCTTGCCCCGATGAGTCAGACGGTAAATAGCGGCGATTGCCTCTCTTCCAGCTGTCGACGAGCCTGAGTGCGATCACCAGCGGACCTTCGCTCGGCATCTTCAGCATGGGCGTCCTCATACCTTGGATCAACGCCAACGTGAGTACAATATCGCTCCGCGCTCGCCTTGGCCGATTAAACGGAGAAGCGCGACGTCACGGTGGCCCGTCTCGTTTCCGCCTCACGTGACGATCACGAATTTCATTGAACTTTTGATTATCTAATTTTTAAGAATAGATTGCTAGGTAGAGTTAACGTCGACAGTTTTCATGGAAATAGTTTTTTTGTGGGTAGAGTTTTTTCAATTATATTTTGAACGTTTGAAAGTCTTTTCGTTTAAGGTGTTTTATTGTTGCAAAGTGAATTAATCGATTTAGCTCTAGAGCATTTAAAACGATCTAATAATAAAGGGTGACAACAAATATTGATTAGTACTACTTATAGCAATACTATTACTACTGTAATAATAATAATGTATATACATTTTTTGTGCAAGTACACTATGTAAGATTATTATTAAGTTGTTGTAAATTTAGAAAGATTTGTTGATACAAAAATGTTTAAAGTACGTTCATTATTAAAAAACATTATCATAAACGTTTTTAAAACATTTTTTAAACATTGAGTTAAATAATCATTTAAATAAAAGAGTATCTAATTTAAAGTAGGTCGTTATACTTCGTAAAGTGATAAAAAAACATGCAAAATAAAAAAACATCAATTAAGACAAATCTGCTGCTGTCGGTTTTTAAATAACCACGCGACGCAACGAATTCCACGTTTTGCCGCTTAATCGAGCTCCTCCGATCTATAAATAGGCCGTCGATCGCCCGTAATAGCCGAAATCTCTAAAGGCGCCGCCGCCTCTATTTTTATCCTCCAAAAAAAAATGCACGCTTTTTCCTCAGGGCGCCCTCATCGGAGGTCTCTCCGGCCTTGCATTCATGGGATGGATCAGCCTGTCGACGGAAGCGGCGATCGCCAGCGGAAAAATTCGGTGAGCCTCGTCTGCGATCGCATATCGCTCCGACCGATCGCCGTCGATGTGACCTTTTGCGTTTTCTGCTTCTAGAATCGACGCGAAACCCGTGAGCACCGAAGGATGCACCTACTCGTTCCAGCAGGCGGAGAACCTGCTGCTCTTGCTGCCGCCCGACACTCTTCTCAATGACCCCGAGGACGGGTAAGACACACTTTTATTTTCACCGGAGTCAGACGATGTAATCTGTTGTTTGGGTAATCGAGTTGACGATTGCTTTGTTATGTAAAATGAAAAATCACCTGGGACTGTTTGTGGCGTGCGGTAGTGACCTTTTCGGTATACTGAGAGGATAAAAGACGTAATTTTTACGTTTGAAGACATTATAGATCTTAAAATTATTAACTGCATGGCAATTTCCGCAAAAGAAAAAAATGAAAATAAGTTTTAGGAAGATATATGTAAAACTGTAACAGTAATCAAGGTAATTAAGAATATTGTGAATTCATCTAGGAATGCGTGGATATTATTTTTGCTGAAAATAATCAGATGATAAATCAGGTGATAAATCATTTGAAGAGTTGAGACCATTAAATTTATCATCTGATAATTCGAGTAATAAATAAGCTGATAAATCATCAATTATCTAATAGCTAATAAATCGGGGGATAAATTAGTTGATAAATTGTGTGAAAACATTAGATATTAGATCTAACAGATATCAGATAATGGAGCATCTAATTCATCGCCTGATTTACCATCAGATTTCTCAGACATCAGATGGTTTGTCACCTGATTCATCGCCTGATTTATCATCAGAATTCTCAGACAACAGATGGTTTGTCACCTGATTCATCGCCTGATTTATCATCAGATTTCTCAGATATCAGATGATTTATCACCCGATTCATCAGATATCAGCTGATGTTTCGAATGATTTTACAGATGATAAATACATAATAAATAGTGTCAAGTCATCAGATGATTTATCTGATTTCTTCATCAGGGTCAAACCAAATATCATTCCTATTCACTAAAAAAAAAAGAAACATCCAAATAAAACTCAATTCCAAAATTCTCTCATCAGCGAGCCGTGGGCAATGTACCGTCTGAGCTACCTGTGGTACACGGTGGCGGGAACCCTGGTGACGATGAGCGTGGGCCTGATGGTCAGCCTGATCTCCTCGGAGAACATCGACAAGCTGGACCCCAGTCTGTTGGCGCCGTTCATCCGCAAGTACATGCGCCAGCCGACGACAGCACCGCCGCTCCAGCAGGTCGAGGTGAGTCTACTCGATTTACCGTCACTGCGCGAGCAGCCTCACGAGCGACGCGTTCGGTTTGCAGATCGCGAGGACCGGCGATAGCAAGGCCGACGCACCGCCCACGGAGGAGATCAGGGAGTCCTCCACGCTGTAGCGAAGATCATAGTCTCTTTAAACGTACATAGGGCTCTACAAGTATCCGCCAGCTATTTTTTCGTTTTTCACGTTGTTTTTTTCTTTTGTTATATTTTTACTTTGCTTTTTTTTAAATGCATTTTTTAAGTGATGATATAGCAGCTTGTTATATTTAAATGTTGACTGGAATACTTTTTGTAGGCTGAACTCTAGCAATAAGATTTAGATACCTTTTTATTCGAATTGAAACGGTGGGAGATTTTCATAAGTGCGTTTAAATTTAATATGTTTGGGGACTAATTAATAGTAGATTAAATAACTAGTGCGCAAAATAGGAGATTATCGAGTGCCTTAACCAACTTGCGTACTAGTTGTGTTTACTATTTTTTCTAAAAAAAGTGAAAATATTCGCGCGCAAAGTTATTTTCCGCATGCTAAGCAATATCCCTGGTATAAAATTAATCATCTCTTCTGGTCAGTTCACTATAATGTGGTCAAAATCTGATGATTAATGACATGCATGCGCACTGGCTCACTTTGTGGAAATCGCAATGGTTCGATGCTTTTTCGCATGGTAGTCTGATTAGTGTTTCAATCGAATGGATGTGAAAAAAGTAACGTTACCTTCAGTGTTGATCAGAAATCGATCAGATTCTAGAAACTATCGTCAATACCTAAGGTTTCTGATCAGTATTTTCACCAGAAGTTGACGAATTACCAGATAATCAACCTCATTCTGGCCAACTTCCGGTTAATTTTCTATCAGGGACAGTATTTTGCGACAAAGTGATAATCGATATAAAAATAATGTTTGTATTTTTTAAAAATGAGCGTTTTTTGTATCGAAAGGTAGAAAATTGAATTAAAGAACTTTTTAAAGCTAACAAGATATTTTTATTTTAAACATATACACTTTTCTTTTATTCTATAAATTTTTGTTGTAACGCACGATTACATGGTAAATATTAAAAATATATAATTGTATACATATTACGTTCGATTGACAGTTTGTGTGCTCAACGAAGGACGCGTCGTATGTATTTTTCTCTTGCACAAGTGTTACAATATCGTTGTGTTTGCAATTGACAGTAGTTTTGTTCCCTTATCGTTTAATCTACAGCTCCACTTGCCACGTACGAGCGCCGAGGGGCTTTCTTTCTTTCTCTCTTAAATCTTCTCGTCGCGATACGGTACGTGTAAAAAATATTGCTCTGTTTTTATTTAAATGTAAAAGAAGGCACGTGTTTCCCTGCGGCCGTTACTCGTCTGCGTTGAAAGGCGTTTTGTGGTCCCCGAACCGTCCCCCCTCGCTCCTTCTACAATCAGTCATGCTAACTTGTTCTCCTATACATTATTGATGCTGCACTTGCTATGCAATTGAAATTTATCCGCGCACCGTCTACACTTGACAATTTTACACATGAACAGCTCGCATCACACCTATACAGCTTGCTTAATCAAAATAGATACATCTTTTATTTGCTTATTTATATGGTATTTATTTTATATGTATATGTATATTTTTTAATTTTTTTTTATTTAAGTACGTTTAGTTGATACACCCGGGAGGATTAAAACTCGGTGTAGAAAATATATCGTATGCAAAGGCGTCACGTTGATCTCGCCGACGCTCTCGTCGTGTGTGCAACTTATGAATTATTGGAACAGGTACGTTTACGTATGTGTTGTTTTTTTTTACTTTTCATTTGTCTCCCTCGACTCGCGCGACCGCGACGCATCCGAACAAAAAGACAAAGAATATGCGGACGATAAGAATATACCTATTTACAAAAAGAGAAAACACAACAGAGAGAAGAAATTAAGTCACGAGGTTTTTTTTTGCTTTTCTTTCGTACTGTATGTCGATACATTTTGAAAGTAAACGTCGGCCGAGTGGTCGATTTTTTTGTTTGCTTCGTTCATCGGCGGGTGGGCCTCGCGAGTTTTTCAGTGGATGAGGCCGAGGGCCGGGTGGAGGCTGAGGAGCCACCGGCAGGGCCTGAGCAGCCGGTCGATCAGCCGCAGCAGCCGGAGGAGCCGTCACCGGGCGCTCGCCTTCGTCACGATTCGCACCAGGACGTACAGGCTGAACAGCTGGGTGATGCGCCGGATCCAGTAGAGCCTGCGACAGAGATGCGGATAAGGTTAGTGATGGGTGATCCGGGATCGAGACAGGCAAGTATTTGTACATTCGATGCAAAATAGCGAAATTGTGCATTGATACACTAGATACTAAATATCGATATTTTGTATCGATACACTAGAGACTAAATATCGGTATTTTGTATCGATACACTAGAGACTAAATATCGATATTTTGTATCGATACTTCAACACAGTGATATTTTTATGTATCGATATAGAAACTACCAGCATGGGATTTCGATACACAAACGAATCTTCCTAAGACATCGTCATTCGATATTCGATTTTGGTGGAAAGTTGAAGAATTTGTACGGATTCACCGGGTTTTCCGGTTACGTCAATGTTTTGACGCGTCACCGGATGGATTTTATCGGAGATAAGTGGAGTGCTGGGAATTTGGTGATTTGAGATTGACGTTTGAGCGTAGGAAGAAAGCGCTATTGTGTGCGAATGGAGAAGAGCTTGTAATGGAGTGTAAATAAGTACTCATAATTTCTGAGTGGATTTAACTGAATTAAGCAAATCGATTACTTCAAAAATCGAAGTGTTAACGAAATTTTATAACGCGTTTTTTGCTTTAAAAAATACAATTTTAAAGAAATGTTATTTATTTTGTAACGGAAGGCCTAAAAGTCGATATTTTTATTTAAAAAAAATAGTCATTTAAAAAGTCACATATTTATTTCTACATTACTACGCAGGCTAAAATAGACAAACGTGACTACATCCTTGTGAATAATTACCACTTTCAAGAAAGAAAAAAAAAAGTAGATGACGACTATTTCCCAAAATGTTCTGTATACCACAATTCTAATAAAATATTTCGCAAAGTGCCTCGATTTTCAATGAAGTTTCGCCTTATCAAAATAAGAAACCAGTCCGCACTTAACATAACGATTACCGAATAATAATTACCGAGTAATCTCACTGTAATTCACTGTAATTTTACGGGACAAGTTAGGAGGTTAAAAAAGATTTATCCCTGCAATATTTCCTTCAATTCACTGTATAGGTACAAAAAAAGTGACCGAGTGACTTACTTGAACAGTTTGCTGCGGGCCTTGCCGAGGGTGTCGGGGCTGTCCTTGAGGACGAACTTCCGGATACCCAGCACGTACTGCTGCACGTAGGTCTCCCAGTCCATGTTGGTCAGGTCGACGTTGAAGCGCGGCGTCGCGCCCTCCACCACCGAGTTCTTTATGCACTTCATCAGCTCCTTCATGTTCTCCACGTGGAAGTACCACTCGTTCACCGCGAAGAACTCCCCGGTGGTCACGGCGCGCAGCGTGCGCTTCGTCATCTTTATCATTCTGCAACGAATTCGAAAGTTTTAGTTACTGTTTCGCGCGAAAAATTTTAATTCGTTATAAAGTTATCGGCTAAAGATGAAGATTTAGGATGTATTATAATTCGTTACTTTCATTACGAATCCTAATGTCCATTTTTGTCTTTGATTATAGACAATTTTGGAAGACGGGGTTTAAAATTATAGATTTTTCTTTTAACATTTCAAAAATGATGCCAAAAAAAAGTCAAGTAAAAGCAAGTACTTAGCAGAATTGTGTAAAAAAGCAAACACCTGGAGAGATGAAATTATGAGGATTTCATTGATACCATATTTAATCTTACAATTAAACGAAATTGATTTACTATATTGTTTAAAATTTTGGCTTTTTTATTTTTATCCGTTAAAAAACGTAATAAAGTGATCCGGTATTAAGAGAAAAATTAAATGAAAGTGAAAGATTATTAATTTAGAAGATATACTCTATTAAACCACGTGAATATGCATTGCAGTGAATAGTCTGACTAGGCCCGTCTGTATCTACTTGCATCACTTGCTACTGCGATGCAAACTTCTTATTCCGTTAGTTATTGCAAAATTCATAAATAGAATAAATAGAATAAAAAGATTATTAATTTAGAAGATATACTCTATTAAACCACGTGAATATGCATTGCAGTGAATAGTCTGACTAGACTCGTCTGTATCTACTTGCATCACTTACAACTGCGATGCAATTTTTTTTATTTCATTAGTTCTTGTAAAATTCATAAATAGAATAAATAGAATAAAAGATTACTAATTTAGAAGATGTACTGTATTAAACCACGTGAATATGCAGTGAATAGTCTGACTAGACTCGTCTGTATCTACTTGCATCACTTACAACTGCGATGCAATCTTTTTATTTCGTTAGCTATTGTAAAATTCATAAATAGAATAAATAGAATAAAAAGATTATTTTTAGAAGATATACTGTATTAAACCACGTGAATATGCATTGCAGTGAATAGTCTGACTAGGCCCGTCTGTATCTACTTGCATCACTAACTACTGCGATGCAAACTTCTTATTCCGTTAGTTATTGCAAAATTCATAAATAGAATAAATAGAATAAAAAGATTACATTTTTTAAATGAAAAATATAATGCGATCGGAAAATTATGTTTCGTTTAAAGAAACCGTTTTGTATTACAAATGTAAAATACAAGTGTGTAGATTATCTCTAAATGCAAATATGCTTTGAGATTGTTATATTTTCACGTGTGAAAAGCCGGGAATTTTTCTGTACTATTACAATTTTCAATTTATTATAATTTTGTTTAACTATCACTCCTGTCTATCTAATTTTTCCATTTAAATTTTAAATCTATCATTTGATTTCAATGGCATTGGAAACATCCGTGTACCCAGTTGTCACATGTACATTTCTATTTGTCGCCATTACGTTATTATTTGTTTTCGCGTCATTTCGCTTTATGATTAATGTTTTTAATTAACAATATTAATTGTTTCAAAGTTGCTTCTTTGAGATTAAAATTGACTGATTTGTTAAAAAGTCATTTCTTAAAATTACTTAATTTGTTGAAAATTTTGAATTTTTACTGTATATTACTTACTTAGGTTTACTTCCGCGACAACGTAAAATCAAATCAATGACGAAAGCTGGTAAGATGTGGAGAACCGCCACGGCTATTTTGTGAAAGAACTGGCTGGAGCGATACGTGACGTGGGGATACCACATGACGTATTTTGTCGGCGACTCTATAGCGTATTTCCGGGTCAATCCACCAATTTCTCCCCACCTATTGCACATTAAAATACAATAAATCAAGATTAATTATAAATGCTTAATTAAACGTAAAATCATTTCTTTTCTTTCTTCATTCAATTTGTTTAATTAACGAATATAGTATTTTATAAGATTTGATAATTTTTGATAAATTAATTGTATAGTTTGCTTAAAAAAAGATGCATCTATAGGTATCGATAAGATAAGCTAATTTCTACTTTGTAAATGTCAAATAAATTTATATAATATAAAAAAAACAAAATTTTTATAAATAAATAAATTATGTTAGCATGTTACTTCAATAAATTATTCGATAAATTGCCGCTTACTTGACGGGATTGAAGCTCCCGCTGGTGCAGTTATAGACGCGTAGGGCGCAGGTGTCGCTGTTGTTGAAGCGCTGGGGTCGGTTGATCGTTATATGCCACGCGGTGCAAATTAGAGTGTCCACCACGTAGTCCACCGGCACCACGTCCACTATGCACTGCGGCTGGCAGACTATGCTTCTTATAGTGCCTCGTCCAATCTCCATCAGAATACCTTCATATCGATCGTTAAAATATCGTTGATTTTTTAAAAGCTTAAAGTAGTTATTTTATAATATTTAAAAAATTAATTTGTTGTTTACTTGTTAATTAATTTTATGTAGGGATAAATAAAGTAATCGTGTAAAGGGGAAGACTCGGTAAAAAACGATGATTTCAAGTAACGACAATATATGGTAAATAAATTAAACGTCTAAAAATATGGTAAACTTTTTAATTTCTTATCCGTTTTGAATAAACTAAACTTTACTTCATTTTACTATTTTAATCCTACTACTATATACTTTTTTTGTTGCGTAAAATTTCAATTGTTTTTGAAAGGTTCTACTTTTGCGTGACTTTCGCTACTTTCTTTGTAAACCATTAAATTATAAGCAACATAAATAAGACGTGTAAAAGATTGCAGTATTTTTTATTTTTGTATTCATTTTTGGCGCTTCTGTTAGGTGAAAGATTCCAAAAAATTTCTTTCAAAAGATTCCTGCATTATACTCCAGGACTTTATTTTGCCACTCCAAAGAGAAAAAGCTTATTTCAATTTTCCGGTGAAAATTAGCGCATGGCAGTCTTCACGGCAAAACTCCCAAATGTGCTTTTCATCGTGGTAAAACAGCGAAAAGTGCTTTCTTTTATGGCAGATTTAAATTGTGCTAATTTTTATTGCAAAACACTGAAATGCGCTTTTAATCATTAGAAAAGTGAAATGTGATTCTCTTCGTTAGAAACGCCGAATTAGTCTTATAAGGAATTAAATATTTTTTAAACTAACTTAATTAATTCAAAAGATTAATAAATAATAGAATTCATAAATAAAACGCGTTATAGCGTCGCATCGGAAAACAATAAAGTATTTTTAGCGATTTTTCAATTCGGTGCCCCGAAGCTAAGTGTTTACGCAATTTTCCGAGCAAACTGAACAAATGTATTCGCGCGGTGACAGTCGGGGTAATGTGCTCGTGACAGTAAATTATGATCCACGAAACAAATTACGCACGTCGCGAAAAATAAACTTTTTCTTCTAACTCTCAATTAGCCGGACGCTTTTTTACGCGTATCGTGCTTTTCACCGGCAAATAAAAACTTTCTACTCAATAATTCATTCGGGCGTAATACCGCGGCTTCAATAATGGACAATATTCGGCGATATGTAGACGTTCACAAAGCGACTGCTGATTTTGACAACGCCGAAAGGAAATCAAATAAAATATATCCAGGTTGCCTTCGCGTTTAGCGCAAAACATTTGTTTCGATAACTAGGGAGAATCGTATTTTTATTTATCATATTTATTTTTTGATTTTTCATTTCGTTTCAGTTTAAAAGAACCATGTTTTTAACAAGCATCATCGCTCTTGTAATAATCGAATGACTGAGAACACTTTGCACGGAAAAAAATAACAGGAAAACTTGCTCTAAATTCTTAAAGCTAGAGGTCATATTTGGAAACGTGATGAAAATTACCATAAATTTTGGAAGATTTACGATTATTATTGAAAAAATTACATTTTTTATTGTAAAAATGACCACAATTTGGTAAATTTTTGGAAGATCTACGTATTGGAAAAGAACCGCTAAAAAATACCTTCAATACCTTATCCCAGGTCAACTATACCATAAAAATTCCCAAAGCAACCCCCACGAAAAAAATACCCCGGTCCAGCTAAGTAATCCTACATAGCGGATAAAAAAGTAACAATATTCTGAACCCACCGGTGATCCCGCATACGTTGTCGACCCATCCGGGGAAGGGCTCTTGGAATGCGGCGCACACGATGCTGGGTCGCACGATGGCGACCGCCGGCAGGCCCACCCCCTTCGTGAGCACCACCTGCTCGGCCAGGCCCTTCGTCAGCGTGTACGTGTTCGGGTGCTTGCCCAGCAGCTTCTTCTCCAGTATCGCCATCGTCTCGTCGTCCAGATTCTCGCACATGTCCATGACCGTCTGCGGCTTGACCTTCGTGCTGTTGCCCGCGGAGGGACAGAGAAAGAGAGAAGAGAGGTTTAGTACGATAAGCGCGACGACCGGGATTACGCCGGGATTATGTACGAGGTGTATTTCGGTGCGCCGCTCTCTTTGCATGCGGCGCGCTGCAAAGTGACTCTTTTTTCCGCGCTCGATTGGAGATTTTAAAAGGAGAGGAAATTTTTGTCTTGCTTTGGATTTATTTATGGCTTTCGTGCGTTTTTTTTTGTTTATTTTGTAGAGGAACAAGGTAATTTTATTGAATAATGGGTTCATTGATTTACTTAATAGTTTCCGTGTTATATAATTTTTTGTAATTTTTGCAATTTTGTTGAGAAATTACTTAGTGTGAAATGTAAGTTTAGAAAAGCATCGCTTTTCATTTATAATTTCAATACATATTTTCAAAGTACGATAATTTTATCGTCTTTTATCTGATTTTATCATTACTAATTCATTGCACAATATTACTTGAATATATAATAAATAAATATTTGACGTGATCTTCGTACACTTAGATTTTGTAAGACATAACTTTTTGTGATTAGAAAATAAATCGCAACGACGCAATTGTTATAAATGTTGTTGAATATAAACTTCAAAATAGTGAAAACATTTAAAAACTTGATTATTCAATTGATCTATTTAAAGAAACAGAAAATGTTGTCATAATTCAAAATTAAAATTGCAAAACATTTTCAATTTTCGCGCCATTCAACCGGATAATTACCCATTAACCAATCAAGTTTCTTCTTTAAATGAATATTTGGTAGAATTAAAGAATAAAAGATTCAGTTTAAAAATTAAAAAAACATACAAATAATTATTAAAAATGCCCAGAAATTAATTTAATTCTAACTATTGATTCCTACATGTTTTTATACTTATGTATAGTTACAACATAGTTGAACAATAAATTTCAGATTCAACGAAAGTAACGCTTTTAATTGCTGATACATTATTAATTTAATTCAATTCATTGACTAATTATTCAGCAGACAACCCAGTCTTCTTTTATATAAAGGTATTTGTTGAATTTATTTTCTAACGATCTATTTAATTTGTGTCTGAAGTAAGTACAATAGTTTCTTCTGCGTAATTTTTTGAATATTTAGAAAGACTTCTACATAGTAACAGAACACGCGTGCGATCAAAGGTTAATCTTGAAATGGAAAATATTTATTTCTTTAATAAACGATAACGCACACACGTGTCATTATCTATTATCTATTACAATAACAAAATTTGATTCTCCAGTAACGCGCAATAAATTGATAACTAACAATTGCGCATTACAGAAGGAACAAACATTTTTAACTTCACACTTATGCATATTTTTAATTTAAAATGAGTAGATATTATGCAACAAATTTAGTAAGTCAATATACATACATACACTTTTAAGTGAATTATTTATCACACCTTGTTAATTCGGTACGAGCAAAATGTTTGAAAAGACGTGACGCACAGCCCGCGGTATTGAATTTAAAAACACGTGCGCAAAAAATTACCCGCATCCACGTCTCCTCTCAAATAAAGCACACGACGAAATCGTGCGATTTCCCTTCGTCTCTAAAAATTCAACTCCAGAACATTCCGCTCGAGATCCGTTGAAACTAGCCCATTGAAACGTTAAAAAAAAATTAAAATAAATGGTCCACGCCACCGGAGCAAACAAAAGAAACGCGTTTAACGTATTAAAAAGAAAAAAGTAAGTGACCTGTAGACCATCTCCTGGATGTCGCGTAGGTCGGCGTTGCTGTAGGCGGTGCTGACGTGGACGAGGCAGACGAGGTTGGCCATGCCCTTGCAGAGGTCGACGATGCGGTCGGTGCCCCTGGTGTTCAGGTTCACGGCGGTCTTGATCGGCTCGTCGAAGCGCACCGTCGCCGCGCTGTGGAACACGATGTTCACCCGCTGCATCAGCATCGTACGGTCCTCCAGGCTCAGGCCCAGCTCCGCCATGCCCACGTCGCCCTTTATCGGGATCAGCTTGCCCAGCGCGCTCGGGCACTCCCAGCGCAGGCGGTCGAACACCTGAGCACCGGGGGAAGGGATTTTTTCGATGAGTCCCTTTTTTTTATTTATGATGGGGGTAAATGTTACTTTGGGGAGATTGTGGGGCGAGTTGATTTTAAGATAGTGATGTGATAGTTGTTGAGCACAATCGTATCCTCTAAATCTGGAAATGTGAAATTCACTGAAATTCATTGCGATAATGTGAAAAGACGTCTACATATTTCAATATGTGGACGTCTTTTTCTATGTGAATTTCACATTTTCAGATTTAGAGAGTAGAGAAGTGAAGCTTCTTCTGGCCAGAAATTAGCTAACTTTGTGCGATATGCTAAACTTCTAGTCAGAAATTAGCTAATCTTTTGCGATATACTAAATTTTTAGCCATTTGGCTGGACTTATCTCTAAAACGTGACGCTTTTTTTTAAATTTTCTGGCTAGAATCTGCTTATTTGTCTGTTTAATAGAAATCATAAATTAAATTCAATTAAATTTTATTCACGCACTTAATTAAATTTTCTGTAATAAATTAAATGTTTATTTAAAGTATCTAATCCTCATCAATAATTTACTAAGATAAATAAGTGATACTACGATTACGAACGATGTTTTGTAGAGTACATGTTTTTAATCTAATTACCTAATCAGGTTCTGTTTTATTTTGATTTGGAGCAGTATTTTGTATATAATATTCGTATTTACTATAAATGTATTTTTAACGATAAATTAACTACCTATTAGCTAGAAAGTAACTAAATCTTAATTAGTAATTACTACACATTGAATTACATAAAGAAAAAAAGAAAGAAAGAAAGAAAAAGTAAGAGAGAGAGAGAGAGATTTAAATCAATGCCTTCTTTGAACAAATTTAAATCTTTTCCATATTGCAGCTAATACGCATAAGTAGAAAAGTGTAAATTATAAAACCGAAAGATATACATATATACAGTCTTACACTTTTAACACCTGAAACTAAAGTTAACCGGTCTAGAAACAGCCAATTAAATCTGATTAATTTAACAAAAAGACTCATTAAAGTCCATTACCTGATTCAAAATTCAAAATTCATCAAATTTAATCGTCTTCAATCATCCATTTTTTATTAAAAAATCTAACTTCATTTTAGTATTAACCTATTTATGTTCTAAACGAGTAATCATCAGTTATAGTAAACAAAACAAAATAGGAAAAAAAGAACCGATTATCAAAGTGGAAATACCAACCGGATTTTCGAGGAGCTCGGTGAACCTCTGCTCCATGGTGCGACCCCTCTTGGGTCGGATGAGGACGAAGATGGCCCCGAGTCGCGGGCAGGCCCTCAGGAGCTTCTCGAGCAGGGCCTTGCCGAGGAACCCGGTGGCGCCGGTCACCAGGATGTTCGCCTCGGCGTAGAACGCCTCGATCGCCGAGTAGCCGGCGAGGGTCGCCGGGCTGGCCGGCCGCGTCGTCGCCCCCGCCTCCGGGCTCTCCTCGGCCTTCGCCTCGACCTTGGCCTTGTCGTCGGCGTGACGCTGACCGCCGGCGGCTCGCTGCTGCTCCGCCATCGTCTCGCAGGTCTGCGCGTTCGTGGTGCCCATCACTCGTTTACTGGCCAACAACATTTGTCTCGATTTTATTTATTTGTTTTCAAATTGTTTTTTCTTTGTTCTTTGTTACAGTGGACTTTGACTCATTTTTAATCGAGTTCAGAAATCTTAAAATCTCCTTTATCTATAGCCTCTGATATTTTAATTGATCTTTTTAAATCTGAAAGTGTGAAATTAATTTAGGAATGTGAAGAGTGACATGTTTTATGTAAAATGTTGTACATTTATTTACTGTGAAAACGATTTATCACGTGCATTTACATTTAGCCGGCAAAAATGTAATGTCTATAGTCTGAATCTGAAGTCTAATATCTGAACCCGATAAAATTAGACAAATTTTGCTAAAAATTGCTTGAAGAAGTTCCACTAATTAGGGGATTGATATTAATTTTTTAATAATTCAACTTTAGATAATGTTTCCTACTACTGCCAGTTTTTTAGTGCTGAATCTTGATCTATTTATGTATTTAAAAAAATATGTTTGTGCACTACTTTCTAAATTTATTGTAAAAATGTTAGAATTATAAAATACGAAAAAATAATTTTATTAACTAAAATAAATTAAAATAAAATAAATAAAATATAGTAAGAGGCTTTGTAATGTATTAATCTCTTACAAAATACGTGAATTGTTATATTCATTTTCCATGACAAAAACTCGAGGGTCTAAAGGCAGACACGTGACTAATTTATTCTTTGTCTATACATCAAAATGGGTTCTTGAGTAATAAATGGCGCATGCATTTCCAGATCTTATCAATGTAAGTGACCCTCCTTCAATTTAAATGAAACTTTGGAAATTAGTTACTATGATTTTAGTTGTAAATGTTGGAAAAAAGCTCATGGGATTGAAATAAGAGCGGTTTGCTTCATTATTCGATACTGGAAATCAATTTTCAAAGTTTGATACGAATTGGTAACTTGCGGGATTGACAGTCTCCTTGTTAGTGCAAAAATTCACTAAAAATGATCAAACTCAACAAACAAACAAAAATATCAATAAATACATAACCAGTTTAAAATCAATTGCTTTGTATTTTTATTATTTCTAACATGTAATTTAAATCTATTTGTTACCTTCCAAAAGAAACAAATAATAAATTATTGATCATTTTGTCCCAGTATATTGTAATATAGAGAAATTAACTTTTTAAATGCAACTGCAATTAATATCGCGGTAGAATGCAATTGAAATTTGATGAATGCAATTAAAATGTGATTGCAACGTGTAATTCAACGAAATTAAAAATTTTGCATTTAATTTTTCCTTATCCTACATTTTATCTAGGTCGCCATTGAAGTATTACGTACGTAAAAACATTTCGAGGTTAAGGCTCACTGTTACCCACTTGTTGTTATTAAAGTAAAGTAATAATCGTGGTTACTTTCCACTCAGAAATATTTCCTTCCAATTTACAGAATACCGTGAAAAAAAATTACATATTTACCGCCGTGAACAGCTCCACCACCTTATTGGTTCGTAATGGTGTAGGTAATCAAATTAATGGATGTAAGATAACGACGTAAGTTTAACGTTTTCGACGTCGGTCACGCACAACTTTCCCACCCCCCGCACGACTAACTATTCTGCACCCCTTTTTTTATCCAAATATAAAGGTGTATTTACTAAAACACAAAACAACGAAGAAAAATTCAAAGCAAAAGTGCGTTACTGCTTCCGGGGGGTAGCCGGTGGCCATTAAATTCTATCGTTCACGCATCGAAGAGACAACGCGGTTTCATGAATAATACATCATAACCTGTAAGGGTAGCCGTTGAAAGTGAGAAAAAAAGCCTCGCTCGATTCGCCGATTATGCGAAGCTTTAAAAAAATATTACTTCCACGTCTTCCTCTAACTTTTACGAAAAAGTCGTGCAATTTTGGTACACCCTCGTTGTAAATTCCGCGAAATGGAAAGAACGTTGGTCGAAGCGTAAGAGACCATTTTTCCTTTACTGAAAGCACACTTCCTTTATTTAGACACTCGGCAAAAATATCCGGCCTGCGTAAAGCCGGATAATTCGTTAGTTAAGTGGCCCTTCGAGGGCTTCCGAAAAGTCTCGCGTATACGGTAAATCGTTTACCGATGCGCAACGTAATACACCAAATTAAAACTACACTGCAAAAAAGGAAGAAAAAACACACGCAAAGAGAGAAAGAAAAATTTGCAGTGAAAAAGTTGGATACAAAAATAGCACTCCCCACTAAATTTACTACCCGCGTTCGATTGTACAAAGAGCTATATTCAGGGTTCACCGTCTACGGTTCTCATACATATTATTCATACCCCCCTCTGGAAATAGCCCGAATCAATTCTCCGCGTACGGTGCCCCGTGAAACGGCGCATCCCAGCGGAAACAAAAGAAAAATCGTCACCTCCACGAAAATCACCCCCTCAACCTTACCCCTCCCACATCACCCCCTGTGCGAAAAAGCGACATCGAGCGAAGCAGGTGCAAGGGTATCGGCACTGCGACACGATCCGCTGGCGATACTCACCGGTGAGAGGCGTGGGGAGGTTGTTCTCTCTCGTGCGGGGCGCCGATCGCCCGTGGCCGCTCGTTCGGCACTGCGGGGCACGCGTCGCCGTCGGCGGAAGGAAGGCGCGCGCGCGACCTCGTTCACAATTACAAATAAATCGATAGGCCCCGAGGCGGCGCGCGGGATTATAGCCGTTTCCTTCGCCACCCCCACCCCCTCGCGGGGGGTGGGGGTGGCTCTATACTGCGCGCGTATAACCGCGTTAAGGGATTAGCGGAGGAGGCCGCGCGCGCGTTGTTTTTTTCGGCTGCGGGGGTGGGGGGTGAGTTCGCACGCTCAGGTGTATACGCGCGGGCGGAAATCGATTGGATCGCTCGAATCGGGGGTGCAGCCGCTTGCCGGTCGAGCCATCAGATGGCGACAGCGATAGGGGACCTGCACGCACTGTACGTGCACACGCGAGCTTGGATTATTTGCCCGCGCGGCCGGGGGGTGGTGCGTTTGAAGGGTAGCCTGTTGCGCGGCGACGCGGGGGTGCGAGGCCGCGACAGGCTTAGTTACGGATGGAGAAGAGCGTAAGAGGAGAGATGCATTTCTCGATCGGTTATGATGTTTTTTGGTTATAAGAACTGATAGCTTATGTAATTGGATTTATTTTTATTGTACATACGCGAGAAGTATATATAAGGTACTTGTGATGCAAGGTATATGTAAGATGCTTTTCTATGCTCCAGACTTGAGAGTAGAAGATTTATTATTCTCTGCATGTTTGCTTTTTGTAATGTAAATTTATTTTGCTCTGGTCAATAAATAAATAAATAAATGAAGTAGAAGTGTAAAGTTGCAATTTTTTACGTAATGCATTATTTATTACTTTAACAGTTACGTTGATATTTGGTATGAAATTTCATTTTAATAAAAATAAAGTGGGGAATTTAACGGTAATAATAAACAGTCTCGTAAAAGCAATGTAAAAAAAATTTTACGAGAAAATGTGTATCGATCGTCATTAATCTTTGCGTCAAGCTTGTTTATGAAAAGAGTGAAAGTGATACTCATTCAGCGAGTTGGTATTTCGATTGCACTTCCTCTGAAAGAGTAGGAACGTGTTGATTAAATTTTTTCCCATTTTTCTTGCAAAATGTTTTTACGTATACTTACTTACGTATCTGTAACACCTTTTATTTGCTTGCTGATAAAGAAGGCAAATGCATATTTAATAAAAAAATCAATTGTATAATTAGATAAGCAGACACGTTTTTTATTTAATTTTCTTTAATCGATAAAATTACACTATCGTTTAACATTAAACACTCAACGATGTCAAAACATTTTTATATTCATGAAAACAATTAAAAACCATTTTCTTTTCGACAGTAATTATCTTTTTTAATGTGTGTCACTTCCCGGCCTAAGGGGATGACTCCACCTTTTGTGAAAATTGAAATAAACATGGATCGTAAACATTTGAAGGATCCTTTCTTTTGGAGCGAACTTGCCCAGAAGGTTTCCAAAAAAAGTGCGGGTATGTGCAAAAAGGACATAAGTGCAACATAAAGCGCACAGTTTCCGATACAAGGGTGTAATTACATTTTTATTGCAAAAGATCAATTTTAGCGAAAAAATCCTAATAAACATACATTTTTCATTTATTCCCAAAATAACTTCACCCGACAAGAAAAGGTACTGAATTATTAAAAGCTGGAAAATCTGAAAAACACATAAACTTCCGCCCTTTTCCGAGAAGTCACACATATACATTTGCACGCACACCGTATACACAATCATTTTGACACACAACGACTGCCCGCGAACCGCAGAAAAAATTCCGCGCAAGTTTACTCACCCGTTGGCGATCTCGGCGAAGAAGCTCCTGTAGGCGCCTCGCACGTCCCTGAAGCGGCGGCCGCGGAAGCTCGGTGCACTGGTACCGGCGGACGGCTGGTGCGTGCGCTTGGTAGGAAGCCTCGCCTCGGTGTGCGCGCGACGCCCGATGCTTTTCCTCGAGGCGGCGGCGGTCCGCCGCGGCTACGCCGCCTCGAAAGGGGGATTATTATGCAAGTATGGAGGTCGGCTGGCGCGCAGCCACCCGGAAGCACTTTCTTCTGCGCGATGCACTCGCCGCTGCAAGGTGAGAGTGGTCCCGCCGGATAAAAGTGAGAGTGGCCCGCGCCGCCGGCCGGAGTGCACCGACTCCGGCCGACCGGGTGCGCACGTGCGACCGTCTTGCTACGCACGTGCGCCCTTCTTCTTCGTCGCGTTCTTCTTTCTTTTTTTTTTATTTGGGAAGCTGCGGGAAAAATTGGTTAGATTTGGTATCTCTTCACTTTTTTTGTTAATTTAAT
>UXGC01001081.1:20284-35776 GCA_900480045.1 Eurytoma adleriae
CATTCAATTGAATTTGCTATATAGAATAAAAGTTGGTATTATTTTTTAATCACGTACATTACTTCCTTGTATAAAAATCGATTCTTTGACCCACTTTCCTTGAAAATTGATACAAGGCTCTTCCCTTAAATTGAAAAAATAAAAAAATAAAGTTCATGTTTCGATGTTCCATCTGATCTATCTACATTCATTTTTCTCCTTTTTTTAAGCCACGCCAAGGTTTCATTTCGTAGGTTCGAATTTTTCGATAGGACAAGGTCCTTGTTTGTCGGGGTGATGCTTGTTGCTGTATTTTTCGCGGTCCAAGGGTTTCGTCGGGGCCACGTGTTGGCGAGAACGAATTGTTTTCGCGGGAATTGGATACCGCGCTCGTCGAAAGGTGTGCATTCGCAGCGGATAACGCGCGTGGTCGTTTATTGTGGCGCGCGATGTTTTGAATCCCTTTCTTTACAAGGGCGAAGTAATTAGTTGAATTTAGTCAGCCATACTTTTATCCGCTAAAGTTCAAAGTGGGAGCTTTTAAAAGCTCGTTCAATTTCGGTAAAAAGCTAAAAAGTTATCCTTTATACACGTGTGAAATTTTAGCTTCCTTTGTTTCCAATAACAATTGTAGAATTGTATCTGATCATTGAAAGAGAAAAATAATTTATGATCGTTGCAGATTTTTTTATAATAGCAGGTAACGATTATCACCACGTAATTTTTCTTAGCAAATTCTATACAGTGTCTCTTACGTCAGTGTTACGAACAGAACAGATATGGCTAAAACATTCGCCGCATGAATTTGGCGAGCTGAAATTCGTCGGCACGTGCAAAGTCGTAAGTGCGAAGTAGATTAGTAGTATAGTGTACGAAGAAACATTTTCAAATTTTTCAGGTTCATAAATCCGCCACAAATGGTTCCCCGGAAGACATTTTTGCCAAGTCCTGGTTTTTACTACTTTTTCAAGCATGCATCTCTGCAGAAATTGATTAAAATAGACTGAAAATTTGTCTTTTTCTTTATTTTCATATCACTTAAACATATTTATTTTTCTATAAAACATAGAGTATAAATCAAAGAATTTTTTTCTCCGACTTGACTTTACCCTCAACACCCACCGTCCCATCAAAGAGATGCATCCCACCGAATAAAATTGAAAAACGAAGGAACCACTTGTCCTTGACAGTGCGAATCCTCCGAGCCACTCCGGCGAGAAAAGCAAATTTCCTCGGATACCGCCGGATCACTACCAATCAGCCGCTAACGGCTGCTCGGAGTCTGAGCTACCGCCGCGCTAATCCCGGCCGCTGCACCGAAAAGAGGCGCGCGCGAGGCAATATCGCCGCGATCCTTTGACGAGCTAATCCCCGAACGGACTCGCGGGCTTAGACGCCCCCGCGCGGCTCGCATTGTTTGCGCCACGCGCGGCCGCCGCTTTCTCTCGCGCCGATGCAGTTTGCGCGGCTCGTGGGAGGACGCGCCCGGTATAACGATTTTCCCGGGGCTTCCCGCGGACGCTCGAATTAATGAAGGCACTCTTTTTGTCGCGGTGAAACTTTCCCGGTTACGGCGGGCTTCTGTTTGCTCGCGCTGCTTGATTAGACGGGAATCTTTACGGTGATGGCGGTTAAGTGCTAACTTGGATGTTGATTGTCCTGTGCTGGTATACTCTTGTACGAAGAGGCGTTGGTTAGATTTCTCTTATTTTTGAAATTAGGTTATTTATCGCAGTTGTTCTCTAAATAGAGTTTATAAAGGTTTGAAACAAAGATATAGGAGTTAGTCCAAACCACAGCATAGTACCTTATTATCAACAAGAGCGGAAGAACTACCCAATGACAAAAACACTACTCAAGTTCATGATAGATGAATATCTAGAGAAAATTGAACAGATAGAAATTAACACTTTTCCTTTTGAAAAGAAATGTGATATTGGTAGACACCGCGAAATATCTGAAGGGTATTTATTTCATCTCCTTTGAAGAGGGGCTTTTAATTTACAACAACACTTTAAAATGGTGTGCTCTCTTATAGTTTTAAATCTAAAATAACTTGACAATTAAGTAATTGTTATTGCAAGTAATTCAGTCATTAAGTAGTAGTTATTCAAAAATATGGATACAATTATGCAAAAACTCGATATTACTTCATTCGTTGCATTTATCAAAAAAACTGTTACAATGCTTTTTCGATCACACCAAGTTTCCTTGTCTTGTGCTAATTTTTTCCTCTACTTTGTATCCAAAAAAGTCCCAATCGCCTATTCGATACGATGACTAGCTAACGGCATCGACTTCATCGAAAAGCCATAAATCATAAGTGCTCAAAAAAAAAAAAATCAAGTGCAACCTACTTGTCACCCGGCCAAGAAAGGGGCTGGCCCCGGAACCAGCGAGGTCCAAAGTCCGCGCGAACCTTACGCAACGGATCCTCACCGCGCCGCGAAAAAAAGAAAGCAGCTTCGATCGGACCGCCTTTCGGCGCCTCTGGGGACGTTCACTTTTTTTCTCGCGCACTTACACATACATACCTACATACATACATACAGATACATACATACAATCCTTATTACGCAGGCCCGGATCGCAGGCGCATACGCGAGGATCGGGGAGTGCCATCTCGCGAGCCGCGCGCCGTTTCGCAATCGCGCGCGCGGATGTGCGAAGCGCGCAATTCGCCAAAAGGAGAAAATCGCGACGTCCGCTCGCGCGCCGTCGCTTTCCTTTCGCCCGCGCGCCTGCAATTTCTCCGCTCGTGTGCCGATCATTTTTTTCCCCTCTCTTTTTCATCTCCGGGAAGGCCGGCGAAACGGAGGCGCGCGGGTAAGCGCATATGATCGCGTGTGTCGCGTTCGCGCGGATGAAGAGAGAGAGAGAGAGAAAATAAAAGAGGAGGAGAATATGTGAGAAAGAAAGAGTGTGTGTGAGTGAGAGAGAGAGTGTGTGTGTGAGTGAGAGAATGTGAGAGAAAGAGAGAGAGAGAAAGAGAGAGAGAGAATCTGAGAGAAAAAGAGAGAGAATGTGAGAGAAAGAGAGAGAATCTGAGAGAAAAAGAGAGAGAATGTGAGAGAAAGAGAGAGAGAATGTGAGAAAATGAGAGAGCGAGAGAATGTGAGAAAATGAGAGAGCGAGAGAATGTGAGAAAATGAGAGAGCGAGAGAATCTGTGAGAGAGAGAGAGATCGAGAGAGATAATGAGAGAGAGGAAGACTGGAATCGGGATTTTCGATGAGTCGATTGTTTTTGGATGAGCGGAGGATGATGCCGCGATCGGCGCTTTCTTTAAGATAAAGAAGCCCGATGAATTCAGTGAATCACTCGAATAAATTGGGTCGGAGGTAGCACTTCGTTTAATCGCTTTTCGATTTGGCGGATGAGGTGTGGCGAATTTTTGGGTCAAGGGCTTCGACGCTTTTGTTTAATATTTATATTATAAATACCTAAATGTGAGTAATTTCAAAGAATGATAATTTATATAGAAAATATGTCTTATTTTGTACTAATGATAAAGTAACAAGTAAATTTAAAAATATTTTTCAAGTTTTATAAAAATTGCTATTAACGATTTTCTGTTAATGTCATCAAGAGGACTTAAATAAAATAAATTAATTATTGCCGGTAGCTATAGTTATCAGTATAGCAATCTTAAATTAACAATTGCTAAGTTTTTGATTTACACTTTTCAGTAATTTTCATATTCTATACCAAAATCTGGAAGAATGAAAAACCACTCAATTCGAAAAAAGATTTTTTTAATTTTTCATTCTACCACATTATAAAAGACTTCAGACGGCCTACCCGCAAGCAGAAAAAAGCAAGTAAAATATAAACGTAATCTACCGAAAAAAGTTTAACACCGAAACATTCCCATATTTTTCTTTAATTTTCGCAATTTGCTGATGTATTTACTAGTACCCCTATTGCACATCGTGGATTTCCCGATCAGTACCAAAAACCAGAGCACTTGCTTCAAGTCAACGTAAAACCCCAGGAGCAGGTTCTGACGCAGCCGGCGTCTCTGAACCGGAATCAAGATCATTTCAGCAGAAACGCGTGTACCGCTCTTATTTTCCAGTCCCCGAACTCATTTCATCTCGCCACCGGTTTATCCGCGATGCCGCAAGCTCCGCACCGAAAAAATTTTCGAATCAACTCTAGCGTAAAAAAATCAAGTGCCACTAACATTTCATCTCCCCTCAAAACTCAACGTAATGTTTGTGAAATTGGACGATTCGATTTATCGAGTTCCCCACTGTTTGTACAATTGCCGAGCCAACGCCGGTTATCGCATTAAGGCTATGTATCGCGTACCGCCAAGTGTCAATATCGAAAGGTAAATTTGCACTGGAGGCTCCGATTAAAACGCGGATTTGACTTGACGGCCGACGGCGCGCGCGATTTATTACACTCGTAATGATTCGCTCAGAAGAGAGCAGTTAGAGTGGCGAACGCGCGATGCGTCGGGTATACGTTGCATAACGAGCCGCGCGTCGCGTGTTTCGCTAAGCCACGCAACTGCAAGCTGTAACGTGCTAAATCGGTCGGCCGATTTTTTGACGCGTCATCGTGACGACACAACTATCGCTTTCGGTTTAACGGTTTTGAAATGACGCGCTCTTGGACGTGTCTCCATCGAGGCGCATAAATTCGCACGGAATTGCCGTCTGAATTTCGTCAGTGGAAAAGTTCGAGAGCTCGCTTGACCGTACTTGAAATTTCACTTTTTCGTCTGTAGATGCGCGGAAAGAAAAATTTAGGATAATTGCTTCGCGGAGATGAGAGAATGACTTTTGAAATCTCTTAATGATTCATACATTTAGCCACTTTAATCCTTTGGAAATTTCCGAAGATTTTGCAAAAGACCTTTTCTTCTTAAAATTGGCCAAGTTCGTTAAAAAATGTTTCCAGTATAATAATTACAATTTATTTAAATAAATGCTGTTTTAATTTTATCAACTAACAAAACTATCGCGCTTCGCAGTTCGCACACTGTTCAAAAGTGATTGAACTAAATACACAAATCGGTTGATCCTATAATACACTTCTTATGTTTAATTTGTGGCGCTACGGGCTGGATAAAGTCTTGCGGTAGATTCCACATCCTTTTAATTCTATTTAAATTGGAATAGAATCCAAAATTAAACTTCTGAATAAAATCCATATTATAATTTCGCCGTTCGGTTTCCCCAAAGATTGGTCTCGATCTCGATTTCGATAACGATTTCGATCTCGATTTCGATTTCGATTTCAATTTCGATCTCGATCTCGATCTCGAAACAGAAGACTATCAATTATTTTTGTTTCCATTTTTACAAATCCGCGTAGCGCGCCTCAATCCTCCTAGTTTTAAACAAAAAAGTCCACCTCCCCGCGATCGATCGCTCGATCTTTTTCCTCGAGGATCTGACCGGTCATCCGGAGCGAGCGCCGATCTCGACGGGAGCATTTGAATGTCTGCTCGGCTTCCGCAGCCGCCGCAAGAATCACACGCTCGAGCCGATCTCTCACGTGCGACACGGGCCGCGAGGTGGGAGGCGCGGTTCCCTACCCCGCGCGCTTTATTATTGTCGCGCGGTCGTCGCGCGCCGATTCTATAAATAAGGGGCATCCGGCTATTTATAACGGCGTGACATCAGCCGGCGCGGCCCGCCGTTGCTTCATCGATAAGCCGACCGATCGGTCGCGAGAGTTAGCTGACCGACCGGCGCGCCGGCGATTTATCGCGGCTGATACCACCGTCCGCGAGTGACTTGACGGGATTTTCGAGCCTAGCGTTACGATTGATGGATTCGGTGCTTCTGTGGATGAGTCTTTTTAATGGGTAGGGATTTGACTATAGGAGTGGTGTTTAGCAAGATTTTGATTGTTAATTAAATATAAATTATTAACTAGCAAATCGATAATAACTGATTTTAGTTGCTCTAATTATAATTATCGATATAATTTTTATTGCGGTTTTACTTATAATATTGTTACTTTCTGTTTTATATTTTATCATCAGTATGAATGATATGTAAAGTAATGAAACCCTGGTAAAAAATTAAACATAAATTGATCAGAACTGATTTATTTTTCGAAGGAAACTAATCATAATTGGCCAATTTATGGTTAATTTTTTACCAGGGAAATTATGATGATTTTACAATGTAAAAATTGTGGATCTTTACAAATCGCACTGTGATCAACCACCCACGATTTCGGTAGATAAAAATTACAGTGATTTCCCCTTGAAAATTTCTAGTGTCGCAAACTGTGTCCCAACATTACAGATTATCTCATAATTTTTCTAGTGAGCTTTATCGAAAACTTTACCAGAATTTTCTCTGAGTAATTGAATGATTCAAGTATGTACTACAGTGGGAAGAACGACTTCGACTGTATATCGTAAATCAAAATGTTTTAAAAAAGTAATTTGCATTTATTTATTCCAATAAGCTTCAGCCATTATATCTACTTTACAAAAGTTTGACAGCGTAAAAAAAATATAACATGGAATATTATAATAGAATGCAATTATAAACGCAGTATTGGTTACTAGATTAATGTAAAATTCAGTTAAAATAATAAAATGTTTAAATTCTTTTAGGCCATATTATCGAAATATGATCAAGTAAATATTTGCTTACACGAAAATTGAATAGTGATTTATCTAAGTCATTAGACGTTTACCTATTGTAAGTTAAGACCTTGGACTCGTAGACTAACAATAAGTGACTAGTCGTTTATTTCACTTCAATTCTTATTGAGATGATAAAAGATTAATTAATTACTAACAAACAAATTTGTAAGACAATTAAGATAATTAAATATTGCACATTTTGTTCGTTTCGTTATTCATTGTTTTATCAAATACAATTCGTAATCTCATTTTTGTTTATAGGATTTTCTCTTTTGTTTAAAAAATGATTAACTAATGACCAAATATAAGTTTCAAATACGCATTAATTATTTTGATTGATAACCTAAATTCTTTTTTATAGGAAACCATATCATGAGCTTGGATTGTGGAAAATTTTAATTAGCTTAGGCTTATCGTCTGAGAAATTAATCTGTTTGCATAACATTTTATTTTCGAAAGATTATTTTTTTATGCTAAAAGCCGCTGTTCATCTTTTCGGATAATTGAATTTAGATAGGTTTGCAAAATAATACAAATTTACATATCATAATTATTTACACTGACGCAGTGCAAATATGAAGTGTTTCATGAGAGCCACTTTATATTAATTAACAAATAAGATCATTAAAATAAAAAGTTAATTGCAAATTGATTATATAACCAAAAAATAACTAAAAAAACTTTTAAGAATTCATTTTACAGTAGAAAATAATAAAACGAGAATAATAAACTTGATAAAAAAATTTGTATGTTAGATTTTAACTAAATAGTAAAAAAGGTGCATTTACATATTACAAACATATCTCGATTGTTTAAAAGAAAGTGTACGAATTTTTAAATCTTTTTTAAACTATAAATAAATGCTGCCTCATTTGCGAGTCGATAAGATGCATCTCAATAAAATTATTTTCACCGAAGTAACGAAGAAGAAAAAAGTGAAACTGATCAAAACTCGGTAAACAACCTCTCGCTGCTCCTCTCACAAACGAATTTACACATTCACGCCTCCCGGATCGAGAAGAAAAATAGCGAACTCGAGCTACGCAGCGCAGTCGTCACAGGTGATAAAAACTGACCACGCTTAACATCAAACGCTTCTTTTTTTTTTGCGTGCCAAAAAGATTTCGTGCTTCGCCTCGGCCTTTTTTTCCTCCTCGAATCTCCCGGGGGGCAGGGGGAGGGGAGGAGCACGTCGGAGAGTAAAAGCGAGAACTGACCTCACGCCTCGTCTCGGACGGACCATCTCTCCTCCCCCTCGCCGCTTATTATCTCCTTACTTCTTCTCTCGGCGTTCTCGATTTTTTTTACTCTGCGGTCTCTTTTTTTCTCTTGGTCGGCACGGTTGACTCGCCAAATTGCCTGGCTATCTCTTTATCAATGAGTTTGACAGTCTCTTAATCCTCGCTTTTTTTTTTGTTGTTTTGAATGGTTACGTTACGAGAAGGAAAAAGGGGGAAGTGTCGTGGCCCCTCGCTTATCGGGCGAGCGGTGTTTTTTTACGACTAGACTGCAAAATTAAGCTCGCGTGATAAAAGGTCCGGTTGATAATCGGTCGTCAGAATTTTTCCAGCGTAATTGCAGAGCATTGCTTATGTCGAATTTTTACGTCTAGAGTAAAGTCCTCCTGCACGTGAATTAGAAATTTGGGAGAGACTTGCAATGCTTGCACTAAATAGTCACAGATTTACCAAATGAAAGAGCAGAAGATTTGCAGCAAAAATTATAATATTATCTTGAAATAATTTTGAGTATAAGTCTACTTACTTTTCTGCCATTCTAATGTAAAACACTATATCTTCAGTCCAATTGATTTGATTTGATTGCTTTTAATACAAATGGTACTTTTAAAACAGTATAGGAAAAAAGACGTGTAACTGTTCACTACAGCTACAACCCAGAGATACTCTTAGTTTAATATAAAATATTAAGAAAGACATTGAATTTGAGCAGTTTTCAGCTAGCTTTGAACTTGACCTTCAAATTGCTCCTAAAAGTCCTGGTGACCCCAACAAAAGGGCATATCTGAACTTAGAGTTTCACCGTCTGGGGTTAAAAGTGGGATTCACATTTAAAATTTTAACCTTGAAATAACCTTGAATTCAAAAGTGAAGGTCATATATTGTCATAAAAAAACTATAATTTTCGATTTAATCATTTTTTGATTCTATATTATCCTTCTGAGAAAATCAGCCATCCCAGAATCTGTTGGTGGACCCTGCACATCTCTTAATTCTTCAGCAACGTTTTAAAATGTAAAAATCCAAAATTCAAATGAATGACAGACATTTAAGAAATACTGTCACTTTGTAAAGAAGCGCTATAAGTAAATAATCAACATTCTAAGTTGACCGTGGTAAATAAATATTGATATCATTGCAATGGAAATTTATTTATTATATCTGAAATCCGCCACCTGTTTGAACTTCAAATCAGTTGACACATTGTGATAATGCACATTCCTGTTTTGTTATCATCAATGGAAATGACACTTTTCCGAATCCGAAAATATTTAATTGAATCATCAGCTTCAAACAACCACTGGGTTGAAAGTCCACGATGAATTACGCATTGACAAAGGGACAAAGTTGCACATTAGCACTGCGCGTAGGTGATAAAATTCATTCGATTTACTCAGTCAGCATTGCTCCTTCATTGAAACAATAATCAGATAATTTTCTTGACTTATAAACACTAAAAAGTTTCGCAGAATCATTCAATGCGGTCAAATCCGCGCGTGCGCTCAACGAAACATTTACGTCTAATTAAGCTCAAACTTTTCCAGTCTTACATAAACCATCAGTGTACAACATACCGTCTCTCAAATAAAACTCCTCCTTCAAGACATTCCGCCCGATTGACCTGACCAAATAATCACCTCATTTATAGGTACACACGCCGACCGTATCGGTGAATATCCTCCAGTCGCTCGAGCAGCCAGTGAATCAAGTCCACTCTGCTCGCGCGAGAGGAAAAAAAAATCTGCGGAGGATGCTAATTTTAGCCCGGGCGGGTCCGGTAAATTTCCGCCGCGCCCCACCCACGGGGGTCCTCCTTTTTTTTCGCGGATTCTAACCTACATTCGCATTCCACACGGCGAACGCGTCGGGACTCGACTTGACGCGCGGGGTTATTCCCAGGCGTTGCACCATCGCCGCGCGGTCAGTGCCGCGGCCTCGCCGCTCTTCCGGAGTTCGGCTCCGAGGAGCCGAGGACGTTGCCTCGGTTCGCCGAGGATACATCGAATTTTTTTTTCTGGAGCTACTAATGCACGTTAGGACGATATTATTGTTATTATTGTTACGCACGTATGTGATATAATAATTTTTTTGCGAGAGGGAGATATACTCACTTTGAGAAGGTCAGGATTTAGGATCACGGATTTAAACTTTGAACATGGTTTTCGTATGCCAAAATGTGAAGGAAGCCAGAATATTAAGGTCTAACTAATAGTCTTACTAAGTCTAGTTTTCGACGCAGGAGGTAAGTAAAGTTATTTTTCTCTAAAACTTCGCATTTTGTTATTTAATGATAACTCAGTTCTTGTTAAACCTAGAAATTCCACCAAAAAAGCAAACAGAAGTTGAGAAAAAGACCGACAAATTGAGGGGCTGTACGTTAAAGAATCCCAAATTCTTCAAAAGTTAAGAATAATTAAATAAGAGCACGTTGTAACGCGTATCATCTTAATTATTACATTCGTTTTTATATAGTACTTGATACTCGCATTTAATTATCCATAACTATCCACAGCCCCTCAAATTATCGGTTAGATTCTTTACTTTCATTTGCTTTTTAGAGTACTTTTTCGGATTTGTAGGAGCAGAGTTATCGTCAAATAACGAAATACGAAGTTTTAGACAAAAATAACTTATTTACCTTCTGCGTAAAAAATGTTGAGTATTAGAACCTAATATTTTGGCTTATTTCTTCATACTTTGTCTTAAGAAAATTGTGTTCAAAGTTTAAACAAAATTCATGATTCGGATCCCTGACCCTCTCCTAATCATAGAAGCGGTTATTTTTTATACATTCAGATGTTATATAATAAGTGAATTTGTTGTTCTTTTAAGATATCGGTTATATCGAGATGGTCATTTATAAGGTGACGGAACATGCACTTGGGAAATTCCGGGTTTAATGGGAATGCAAATTATTTGCGGTTAGGTGTGTGAATAATTTATTCTGGTGGCAATCGAAATAGCTGGGCTAGCTATTTTTGAAGAATTTTGCATTTTTTGAGCTTAGGGGGCCGAGAGGCTAATGAATCAGCGGGCTAAAAAATGTATAAAAGTACCTTGAACTGATTTCACTAAGCTATTCGACTTACCATTATCAGGAAAATTATCTTCGATTAATCGTTTAACAAAAATTTAATCAATGCTTTAGGCTTTAAGGAATTAGTACAGCTAATTGGCTAATCTGAATTGAAATTTATTGGTAAGCTTTTCCAGTGAAAATCAGTGATCAATAAAAAATGTATAGACAATACAGTAAAATAATAAATTGCAGGATAACAATTAGATATGGAGTACATTTAAAAATTGTTGGGATTTAAGAAATATGATTAACTTTGACAAATTTAATAGATAATTTAATTCTTTTAATATATAAATAATAAAAGCGCTTTGATTTATACGTTGAAGAGACTAAATTCCTGCGGTAAACTAAACTTGCTATTTTCAACATTTTTATTTGAAATACCTGTTTATTTATTTTGTATTTTTAAACAAAATGATTTTCAAACCCGGTTTTTAAAAGGTCCGTGGTCTGAAGTAATTTTATTTGATTTCCTAAAATTATTTTATTGCATTCCGATCTTCAGAATCACGTACACTTGGGACCATTAAAAAATGTTCTACGTCAGTCGCTTACGTTTTGTATGTAATTTATAAAGAAAGAGCTTTAGTTTCACATTTTTCTTGTTAAAACACGTGAATACGAGATTTTTTAATCTCAATGGAGATTACATAATATTGCTTAACGCGATTATAAAATACGCATTTTTTATCGGAAATAAGTAAACTTTACTGCGTGAATTCTGCGTGATGATTAGAGGAAAAATGATAATTTTATCATAAACTTATTTTAATATATGCAAGTCTCTATTTTTATTAAATGCATGTATGTAAAATCTTCGTGTTTTCCGTTTTTTGCTCTCTGGGATTAATTTATAATTTTAGATACTAAGTTTGTAAAAAATAATGTATAATCGAGCTACTGATTGGCTCATTGTAAACTTTAACTACAAAATTTTCTTGTCAAGGATGGGTACTCCTAGAATTGCTTCTAATATACTTCGCAATGATTATTTTCGGATATAGAATAGATTTTAGATTGTGGGGACTTATTCTCTGAATTTAACTTCTTGATTTCTAATAGAATGATTATACCAATGCTGAAGACTTAGAAAGGATTAAACGATTATAGTAAATTAATTGATATTTATAACGCGAGTATCAGTGTGATTAAGAGTGTTTCTTGCATCATGTTGATCAATGAATGGTTTTTTCAAGTGATGTGCGCTATTATGTTGGAAATAAAAAAAAAATTTGTAAATTTTTGTATTGAATGGAGTAACCTATAAATAAATAAATAATAAAATTATTTAAAATTGTTTATAATAAATCATTAAACTTTATTTAGGAAAATCATCTAAACAGTACGAAGTATAAAAGATACGTCAAAGTTGGGGACGGTTAATAAGTACAAGTGTTTACTGTTGACTAATGTGCAAAGTTTCAGCAACAAAATCGTTGCTCTTATCAAGTACTGTAAATCTTTTTTTATATAACAACATGACACGTAATACAGTGTGCATAACGTAGATGAATATTTAATGCGCAATTTAATTATTGAAGTTTTAGCACAATGATTTAATCAGTATATAGTTATTCATTACAGTACGAAGTATCACGTTAAATTCATGAATGAAGAGAAATTTAATTGCAAAACCTACAATGCTTACTGTCTAATGTTGAATTAATGAAAAACGACTAAAAATTCGTGGAATGTTCTCTACCAATCATCATTTAATGGAGCACATTTCCGAATTTTAATGCATATTTCTAAAAATTAGTAAAAATTAGTAAAAGTAAAAACTACTGTTTTTGGCTAATTCAACTTCAAAGTGATACATAGACTATAAAAACTAAAATAGTTATCAGACTTACAACAATATCGTAATTAAAAAATACTGCAAAGATAAATCGAAACTTTCATTTTCACTATCCTCCCAATCCCGATAATCTCAAGTATAAAAAAAACAAGAATGCCAAGTATGCTTGTGAATCTTCACGTAGCCGGTATCAGCGACCAATCTCAATGTCAGCTCTCTTTATCGTTCACCCGCGCGCGTCCTAATCCCCCCGAGTGTGTCCGCCGCTCCGAACCCGACCGGCGAATACCTCCGCGTCCGCCGGGCCGTCGCGCCACCCGCAAAAACGCGCCGAATTCCCCCGGCCGAAATTCGAGGCGAGCGCGGCAAAAAAAAGAAGAGGCGCAGAACCGAGCTCCTCGGCGAATCGGACGGGCGTGCACGCCTCCCGGGGCGGGCCTAGGATTTCCGGCGCGCCCGGCATTTCCCCCCGCCGGAAATCGTAAATTCCATCGTGCATCGCGTGCATCTGCCGGGATGCAGGCCGAGTTTTCGCCGAAACGATCGGCCGAAATTTCGAGGGCGGCCCCCTGTCCAGCCGCTGATTAAGGCGGTTACCGCGAAGCGCCGGCGACGGCCGGGCCCGTAAAAGGGCAGCGACGGATCAAAGGCGGCGGTGGCCGTTGGAAAAACCTAAGGGCGAATTTTGCAGATTTATTGGGAGCGGGAGGAGGACGAGTGAGAGGGGCCAGCGCCCGGGGACAGCGAACTGTCTCGGTATTCTTTAGAAAGTTGCGCGGGGTTCGGGCGAATTTCGATTTTCGTAAAGGCGGTCGTTAATACTTCAGATTTTTTACTATTTCTTTAGAACTGCTGAAATTTATTAGATTCTTTCATTTTATCTTATTTTATTTGTTTAAATAATGCATATTGGTGAGATGCCCTTTACATATCATACAAATAAAAATGATAGAGTATAAAACAGTAATTAAAAATGTCAAGTAAAATCGCAATAACATTTTAGTTCTTATTTTTTTTTAAATAAAAAAATAATGTCCTCTTCCTTATGCAAAATAATTATCAACGAAAGTAACAAAATTTATGTTTTCAGAATTTATTAGATTAAGTAATTTTATTATTTAAACATCCTATAAATGTTAGAATGGAGTAGCACTTTATTTAAATTATTGATTTTGAAATTATTGAAAATGTATATTCTTGGCTGCATAAAATATATAGTTATTTCTTTTGTATCGTAAACAATTGTTGCGTAGGTATTGATTTTATTAATGAAGTCGAAACATTTTTATTAATATTTATTTATTTTAGTTATTTATTTATCCAGAGTAAAATAGATTCATTGGAAAAATAACCCTGCAGAGAAAAGTAAAATCCAGTTTGCAGGTTTGGAGAATAGAAAGAATAAATTTACACCAAAACTGAGTTTTTTCACTGCATATTAATAAACTAACATTGAACTATTTTCTTTTACATTTTACAAGTTAAGATATAATATTCACAAGTAATTCACAAAAAAATACAACAAATGATATCAACAAGCCAAACATCAAAAATATGAAAATATAAGATTCAGAAAATGTATCCTTTCCTTTTCTTTTATTTTTCGGAGCAGGATACATTTCCAGAATATTTGGCGAGAACAGATGAATACCAGATTGGTAAACCCGACGAAGAGAATGCACCAATTCTCGAACGTACAGCGACTTCTTCCAGAACAGATAAAAGTTGGGGGGGCAAATAAATACAGGTTTGTAAATTTTTATGTTAGACGAACCAAACTTGGACAAATAATACTGACTAAAACGTTTGTGAGCTATGCAGATCCGATCTTGTTTCTCGATCAACTCGTCCAAACACTCTGGAGTGGATTTTGTTTTGGTAGTTTTCAGCTTGAGACCTGCGTAAGCACTGCGTTCGGAAGAAAAAATGTTCTCGTACTGTGATCGACTGATGTACAATTGAAATTTAGATTTTTCAATATCCTCGAAGGTATCGAAGGATACTTCCCGTTTCCCTACTTTTACATCCAACATCAGCGAGAAGAAATTCATGGTGTACCTAAAGGAGATCAGTATCACAGCCAGCAGAATAATGCGGTCTGACCATTTCATCGTGCGGTAAGTAACAGGTACTCCGAAGAGTAGCATCAAAAACTTGAACGGCTCCCAATCGGTGTTTGTGATCTTCAAAACGTGACAGATGTATAATAAAGCGATGATACTAATGGGAATAACAAATATGTCAATGTAAATCTCGTTAGGTATCTCGATAATGTCTTGATATTCAGCAGGTCCCGTTGGAACAACTGCTGAACAGTCGCTGCTGATGTCGGCTTCAATTAAATGATTCATGAAATTTTTATAATGCGGCAGTGCAATGGTCATTACTTCAGCACTGTAAAGATTAAAAGCATTTTCCAATGAATTTGCAAATGTATTGTACGAACGTTCGAAATCCATGGTATGGTATTCCTTCGAGAAATTCATTGCTTCTATTGCTAACAGAATCTCAGAGATATTGCCAATCGGAAGAGTTCCGTCTTTTTTTCCCGCAATCAAACTGATCGGGTATCCGTTGGCATTGGCCAGTTTATGAGGAAATATTATTGAATTTTCATTGAAAGTATTTACTCTAAACTGATTAAAAAACGGATTATAGGTATAGATGTACGTATCTTTATCCAAATTCGTAATTATGGACACATCCAATAAAGTCTTTTGCCAGGCGTATTTCAGCACAGAACCGTACACCACTTCATCTAACTTTTTTGTTTCGAG
>UXGC01001082.1:0-35761 GCA_900480045.1 Eurytoma adleriae
TTTTACTAATTTAGTAGTGGAAAATGTGTTTACTATAAAAATTAGTGATATTTTCACTATTTCAACTTTAGAGAGTAGAAAATATACATTTTACTAGAATTATTGTAAAATTTACAATACAGTATGCTAATTTTTCCACTACATGAAAATCTGTGGCCACATATTTCTAGACAGGATAATAATTTTTACAACAATTTTTTCTCAGTGCACTAAAGGTAGTGGAACTTGCTCCACTAATATTACTGAATAGTGGAACACTTATCACTATTTTTTAGTGAAATTCCACTAATTGTAGTGATTTTTCACTAATCCAACTATAGATAGTTCGAAGGTGAGGGAAAAAAATTAGGCGCTTATTTTGGAGTGTATGTAGATCGTGAAAGGTTCTTTGCTACGGAATTTCGGATTAGGAGGATTTCGTAAGAGCGTCGTTAACGTCTCGTGAATCAGAGGCCCGTCGTTAATATACCTGGCCACCGAAAGAGTTTCCACGGTGAATCACTTGTCTGCTCCTTTTCTTCTTCCACGAAAGAAAGTTCGATTTTTCCGGCGAGGCGCATCCGGCTAATAACATAATTAGCCGCGTCGACAATGACGCTCGGAGATTAAGAAATTCGTCACAGTACATTACTTGAGATACGAGGAGCGGTTATCGGGACCTTGAGTCGGTCTTTTTTTTTTTTAATTCTTATAGTAAATTATCAACGTTGCATCAGACTTTTTTGCGAGCGGCTGCGGTACATAATTCTTGTTCGGTATCGTTTCGCCAACCTAAATTATTGCCGTATAATAATTGTAACAGATACTTTATGCGTTTGTTTACGTTTTTCTGATTAATTTAATGAACGAGCGTATCGCGCTCAAGATGTTGATAATCCTCGCCGTTATTTTTTCGCCACCGCCGAATTTATTTATAGAGTGAACTTCGGAAATTTTATTTTTTAACTCGAAAGGGTCCGATTTACGACGTCACATGTAACTTAATTAAATTAAACTTTTTTATAAGCTTAATTTATTATAGCGTTAATGGTTTTTCAAATAATCGTGCAATCTTTTTTTTATTTCGAGAAATGTTGAAGGATAACGTAAATTAAACATTAAATTTTTAATACTCCGAAAAGCAATTAGGAATTTCAAGAAATTAAGTTTTAGTATAATTGCACTTATCCAAATGAATTTGTTTTTTTTATTAAATTTATCATCTAATAATTGTTAAAATTAAATGAAAAATAATTCTTAAAACTAAATAATCATTTTTAAATTTCAATATCGCGTATGACTGCTCGCACGAGTTTAAATGTATCTTAAACAAAAAAAAATGAGTCAAGGAAACTCGTAGAAAGTGAATTCTTTATAAATAGACCTTAGGAATTCAAACTTTGATCCCCGAGAGAGGAAAGATCGATGCGTTCACCCGAAACACACCCACGCAGCCGGGCTTCTGATCTCTTCGCAACAAAAGCGCCTCCCGGGATCGGGGTGATTCACGATCGCGCATCATCGTCGGGCTGACGAAAAATTTCGTGTCGCACACCCACTGCGCCGGAAATGCCGCGGCGACGTCCACGGCGCGCCTCGGTTACGTAAGCCGCGCAATCGGAAAAGTAGGTAATCCAAATCGGTGAAAGACGCTAAAGAGGCAGGCCGCCGCCGTGAAATCGAATCCCCCGGCGACCTTGGCTGCACCGCGGCGCGACGCTCCTGCCTCCCGGGATTAGCTCGGATGAGCGTGGATCTCGGCGATTAAGGCCTTTTTTTTGTTTACGATATTTTTTTAGGTGTGCGCGGCTTTTGAGATAGATCGATTTGATAACGATGCAGTTTCTTTTTCTTTGTCTATTTCTTTTGTGAATGCATTTTTTGAGAGGAGAGTGCGAAGGTGTGGTTTACACTTTGGTTTGTTTAAGGGAATCAAACTAAACATACCTACGTTATTAAAACTTTTTATTAAATCTTATTAAAATACCTTATCCTTTTGAGACCAATTAGTATTAAAAATATTGATTTTTCTGTACTTCAAGTGAAGGTGGAATTTTAAAAAGTGAGTTAAATACATTTGGTGTGACTTTTATTTAATCATTAACATTTTTTACTATTTTTTTGCATAAAAAGTCACTGCTATAATATTTAATTCAATTTTTTTAAACTACACTTAACTCAAAGTACAGAAAGCAATATCTTATAAGAGGGAGTCTATATTGATGTTTGGTAAAGCAATTTATGAGTTTTAAAACTGCGCTGCTCACTTTTTCCTTTAGTGCAGATTTTTCACACTTACACTGGACGCTAATTGAATATGCATGAACTGTGTAAATGGTTTGCACAGTATTCGTCATTAGATAAATCTTTCAATTTCAGTAAAACATCGTCGTCATTTTGTATTTTTTTTTTTGTAAATCATGAATGAACTCTTATTCGTCTCGATATCTAATCAGCGAAGTTTTTCGTTCGCTGTCTTGATTTACATGAGCAAAAATGCAAAGTATTTTCGAAAGTCGAATTTTTACTGAATAATAACAAGCTTCCGTCGTCTGAGCAGTTTATCGATGAACTTGAGACTCGTCCTGGACCTTGGCCCGATAACAGATCCGCATCCTCAATGCACTCGTAAAATTTTAAACCTTTATCCTCAATAATTAGCATTTCGAGGCACTTCTCCATTCATATACTCGATTTCGATTTAAAAATCGCACAAAAAAGTATGCACTTTCTCCCGGCGCTAAAAATATACGCGATCCACATTAAAACGAACATTTTTTTTGTCCAAATGTTTGCACATTGAATAAATAATGGATGTACACTTGGAGCGCGGAAAAATGGTACCGACTACTTCAGGCACTTAAACTCGCTGCCCCACGAGGAAGCGAGCAGCACACTCGGCCGATGCTTCAGCGCGATAGGAGCTAAACACTTGTCATTCAATCGTCGAGGAGCCTCGAGGAACGATCGCTCGGCCAGATTTGCGCGTGCGCTTGTAAAAACCGTCTAGACGCTTCTTTTTTTATTTCTTTTTTTGTTGCTGCCCGAGGTGACACCGCTGCAGTTTTCCTCCGGCCTTATTGAATATTCGCCGCGTTTTGCGCGTTTAAAATAGCGAAACGGCTGGAATTTTTAAGGAACCGACGTCTTCGCGGCTCGGTGCGACTTTTGGGTTGAATGGACGGCAGCCAGCTGTTGCTTGGAGTACGAATCAATAGATAGATATTTGAGTGATAAGAGAATTCGATACGCTTATTTATTTTCGGGTTTTCATTGATAAAGACGACTTTTATTGCCTTTTATTGAAGTTCTATTGTTATATATAGCGTTGCGGTTAAGTAACAGAGAAGTGTAAGTGCCAAATGTTTCAGTAAAATTTCAGCTGCTTTAAAGAATAAAAATGTGTAATATTGAAACAACTAAACGAAGTCCAAATTATTTGTGTAAAAAAAAGATACTTAACACGAATTCTGATAACTTAATAAATAAAAATAGTGATACAATTGTTTGACGCAAGATTTAAAAAACAAGTTAAATTTTGGTGATTATACACTATACTTGAACTGAAACGCAAATTCTAATTATTCATGTATTTAATTTCAAATTTCATATACATTATTCGTATGTAAAAAATAGGTGCACTTATATCATACAAACGATATTATTTTATTGAGTACCTCTTGAACAATTTTGAACAACTAAAACTGTTAAAAACAACTTTTAAAATAACTTTCCACGAAATTATTCCACTACACCTGTCCTTCTACAAAAATATCCTCCGCCTAGTACCACTAAATTAACTAATTCAAAAAAAGGCGCAGATTTGACACGCTGCAAAAATAAACCTACGGCCACAGATGCTCTCTCCGCGCGCTTAATTTCGGCGAGGCCGGGTCGATGATTCAGCGATTGTCCCGTGATCGGGTGCCGGGTGCGTTATCGTGCGCCGGCTTTTATCTGGCGCAGACCTGGCGCCTTTTATTTCTTTGGCTTTTCGCCGGCCGACGGGAGAGTGGCAAGGTGCGAAGGTACTTACGCAGTGCGGAGTTTTTTTTTTGCCGCGCCGGCTGCGAGAAAGTCGATTCATTCGCTCCGAGCGAGGATTTTCGGAGAAATTGGCGCTGGCTAATGATCGCCGTGGGTTCGGCTTTGCGTCGCGCGAGTCAGGTGTGGTTGCCAAGCTTTAAATGAGGTATTTTTGTTAATTGCGTATACTTTTTTTGGTTAAATAAGAATAATTAGTTGTTTTTTATGAATTACGTTTTATATAAATTTCTGTTATGGATTCGATACTTACAGTTCACTCATTGTAAAACGATTAAACTTTAAAGTTTGTTGTATACTTCCTATTTTCGAAGTGAAACTTTTTTGGAAAATACAAAAGTATTAATATTCTATTAAACTTATAATATTTTATATTAGTACTCAAAATTTTGATAAATATCGATAACAATTTTTAACACGATTTATAATCATTTTGTGTTATTGTGTTAGTACCGCAAATAAGTTAAATCATTTCTGAAATACATCTGCTTGAAAATTTTACCGAAAAAACAAAATAAAAACTCGAGTTCATTAATTATTTATTGAAATTAGATAGTTAATTTAAAAATGGTTTATATTTAAATAAACCATTATTTTAAAATTCAACTTTGGATTTCTCATTTATTCCGCGCATAAATCATTTCATTGTTGAACCAAATATAAATCCAATGAGCCCGCGCTCGACAGGTGTTTATCTTTTGTACGTGTTTCTCGTATATATAGATATAGAAACAAAGTGTTCATTCAGCATCTATAGCTATTCCTTTTGACTGTATTGGCCCCACCGCGCCTCATCCCGATACTTGCGCTAACGTAGAAGTCCACCGCATCGTGTCGCATGATCTCGTAGCTATAACACGAAATAAAATTTTTGCCAAATATCTTTATAAAGACTAATAATCTTGAGTTCGGTGTAATTTTAATTAGCTTGGAGACATCTTCGGATGCTCTCCACGGGTTGTTCAACGTTGGTACAACGGCGAGCTGTGTTTAGCGCTGTATCGTACCAACGTTGGAACAACCCGCAAAATTAAAATAAACAAAAACAAACATAAATCCCAATTACATACACCCACTGTTGCACGCATATCCACATGCCCACATACATACACATTCGTACGTACACATGCATATATACGTACACATGTATCCGTACCTACAGACATATATCCACTAGACACACATATATTTACTTTATTAAATTTTTTCATAATTATTTTTAACGCGATTAAATGTTTTCTCTATGAAGATGCAAACAAATTTAATTTTTATTTGTAGAAACTTTTATTTTAAACATGCATTTATGTATTTTAAAATAAAATTTTCCTAAACTTAAACCAAATTTCGTAGAATAACACATACTATTAGTAAATTTACAAAAAAAATCATAATTATAATTTTAAAACACATTTAAAATATACGAGTATGTAAAGTAATATTTTCAAAGTTTTTTAAAAGTGAAGCATGTACACTATTTATAAATTATCTTTTTTTCAAACTTCTTACAAAGTTTAAATATTTACAAGTTGTAATATAATAATTGCAGTTAAAAAAAATTTTAGGCATTGCAATTAACATTAATTCATAATTTATTTCACATATAAAATTCTAATTTTCTGTTTAAAATTGTTTTTAAAATCCATCACGTGGTAGGTATCGGTTTTTATTAAAAACACTTACCTGATTAATAGTCACTATAAATGGAGTTTGTATAATGACTAATTAATTAAAAATTTAAATTTACAATTAGAAATAACCAAACACACCGCGATATTTTATTAGTATTTTTTAAAAAATTGACAATAAAAGCTCCTCAAGAAGCTGCCATAAAAATGAACATTACATAAATAAAATCCCATCTCAAAAAAAATGCGTTTACGTATCGTAACTCAAAGAAAAGACATCCTCGTCTGCTTCTCGATTTTACGATTGCCTTTACTCGCGTCGCAGGCTCTCCCAAGTGAAAGCGCCGATGCCCCTCGGCCGCCGCGACATTTTACAAATCAACCGAGCGGCCTGCGCGTCCATCTCTCGCCAATACCCTCGTGAATAGCGTCTTTAAGCCCCGGCGGCGCGGAAAAACGGCAGCGCGAAAAAAGCCTGGAATTAGTGTCGTCGCCGGTCGAACACGTCCGTCACTCTCCCGCGTTTTATCGGGATCGCGAGTGAGTCGTAGCCGAGTGTCTTCGCGCGGAACAAAAAAAAAAAAGAAGGTCCGTCGTTATCTCGCACGCGCCGGGGCTTTTATCGGCACCCGCGAACGAAAACGATATCGCGCCGATCGAGGCGCGCAAAAAGCCACCCCCTCCCAATGCGGGTCCCCGGTGCTTTATTGCAATTACGCGGGCCGGGACGTCGTTAATTGCGCGCGCGCTTTTTTCGACGCGCGCCGAGTGCGCTTTTGTAAGAGCGATTTTTCTATTAGCGCGCAAAAAGGGAGGCTGTCGAAATCGGCCGGGATTCGCGCGAACTGGTTTGTAATGACATTTTAATGCCTTCTGCGATTGATCTTTTAAGGCAACGGGAATGTCGATTGGCGAGGCTGGAGCGCGCGGGGGGGAATTTATTGTGAAGTGCTGGTTTTCGGAAATTTCACTTTCGGTTTTTCATTCGTTTATTTATTGTGAGCTTCATTTGTTTATTTATTATATTATACACTAGGTATCTAAAGTTTTTGAATATGACTACACTGAAAAAAAATTTATTACTAAAGCAATCTTACTTGATTCAAGTAATATTTACTTGAATCAAGTAAAATTTATTGAGTAACAATAAGTTTTTTTTCAGTGTATTCAATGATTTTTGCTTTTCCAATAAATTTTTCAATAATATGTACGAGGAAATCTGATATAAAAATGATGAGATGTCTTTAATAAAATTTGAAAGGCAAATCTAAATAAAAATTCTGAAATGCCAGTAAAATTATCTAGACTTAAAAATAAACAAAAATTACAGATTTAATCAGTTGCATTTGCTTAATGTTTATTAATTGTTCTAAGAGTTGCTGCGATAATTCGTTGAAATATGTGTAGGTAATTCCTGGATAGCCGATCTGTTTATGAGATAACCTAGTAGGTTTTACCAGAAATTGTATCACGTAATTTTAATATATTGAGAAAAAAATCGTGCAATTACATGGAGACTTCGCATTAACGGCTTGTCATTCTGCAAGAAAAATTGAATATAATTAAAACTGAAAAAAATTAAAAAGCAACAATTACGGGAAAATCTTAAAATCGTGATTCAATGAATATTTTTACGGAAAATAACGAAAAATTACAAAAAATTCTTGTAAAATTACATTTTTACGTATAAAGTTATGGTATTTCCCATAATTTGTATTGGAAAATTTTTTATTCACGGTGTATATTTTGAAATTAAAAAATAATTGGTTTTTTACTATTTAAAAATTGACAATTAACATGATGGACAAAGATGAAATATCTTCAATATGAGAAAAACTTCGATTAAAAACGACATTAAAAAAAATTTTTTACGTAGCATCTTTTTAATTAAAAATTTACGTCGTTACGTTTAGTACATAAAAAATACAGTACTCGCTGTTTTTTAACACATGCTTTAATTTTTCGTAACGAAAAAAACTGCAGGTACCTTACACAAATATTAATTTTCATTATCTCGGGAATATTTCTTCTTTCCTTAACTCACTCACACAGAAATTATCAGGAACTAAAGTAGATATCTAAAGCATCTCAAGTATTGTTTATCGTCAGAAATTGATAACGGGATTTTTCAAATCCCCGATTAACGAGTCAACCGCGCAAGTATGCACATACCAAGCGGAAAAAAATCAATGAAGGTGCGACAGCACTTTAGCACATTGTCGATTACGCGTCGTGCCCCGAGGCGTTTACGTAAATAATACGCTCGAAATTACCTAATTACGCGCGGCACATTTACGCAACGTCGCGTGCAAAGTGTGCGCGCGCGCGGCGCTATAAATTTTCCCGAAAGTCATTGTGCGCCGGGGGAATCCGGTCGGATGAATAATTATCCGCGCCGTCGATCCCCGGAGGAAAGCCGGCCAGCGCGCGAGATGAAAAGGCTTCCTTGAGCTGTCAGCTGCGGCCATCCGGAGCGGAGATTTTTCGGCGATAACGAGGCCCCGCGCCGGGGATATCGGCTCGTTTTGTACGCGCCTGTTTCTTTTGTGTGTTTACGGCCGGCCGAATCTCGGGCGGTCCTCTCGTTTCAACTGCGCGCGATGACTTTTTGAAAGGGGGAATTTTAATTTTATGTGAATTTTACGGTGGAACTTATCAGCGCGCAGGTGAGGTCGGTCGGTTGAATTTATATCTGGGAGGTGTACCCTGTAATTATTTTTAGAGCTCGTAAATTGGAGGATAAATAATTAAGACATTGACGGTATATTTATATTTATGTAATAATTTATGCGATAAAAATTTCGCGTTTATTTGAGATTGATCGAAGTAAAAATTTGGTTAATGGCTTTGTTAAGTGCCTTTTAGTAACTAATGCGCGAGAGCAGGAAGTGTGCTCCGGGCCGAAAAAAGTCACCGTAGACTATTAAAAGGTATTAAACTTAAACTAACATGCTGATAGCTGTTATAAAAACACCGTTACTTAATCCGCAGGCATATTTATTGCACTTGCAAGTGTTGTCGGATTTCGCTATTTGAATGTTGCCTATTTAACGTATCACCTGTTATTTTTTCTCGAATTTTAATGAGATTTAAATTATAGCAGTTTCACTGCAAATTCATGTTCGAGTCGTCTACGCTGAACCTTTAATGCCCAAATTAAAGATACCGTTAGTGCTGATGTTCCAAAATATTTTTCGCAGCATCATTTTTTAAAAGAAAGTATTCTTGAGAGCCTCTTTGTTTTTTCTGTTGTTTTAAACAAATGTGACTGAATACTGAATGTGACTGATGCATCTCCATAAGTTTATTTATCATTATTATAATTTTTTTACTGAATATAATGTATAAGATAAATAAATTTTTAAAAATGTGTATTTAAGTTCACACTCGACTTAAAGGATCAAACTTCTATTTACACTTTTTTCACCATCAGTTTAACCCTAATATAAGAAAACAATCCACTAATTACGAAGAAAATTATTTTGCAAAATGATTTATTCGAAATATTTAAGTGTGTATTAAAACGACAAGATTCGTTTTTTAATCCTACTTTTAGATATTCACTGATTTATATTAGAAGAGCAATTCGTTACATATAATTGAAATTAACTGTAGAGAGTTGATAAAAGAAAGTCTTAAGTTAATTTTAAAATTCGTAATACTTTTTTGCGTATCCCTCTGAATTATATATCAGTGTATGCTAGAAAAAGGTAGACTATTTTCGAAACTATTAATCACTTCAGAAGGAGCCAATCAAACAGATCCAGTCTGCTTGCTCTTTTAACCCCGTCATTTCTTTAAGAGAATAAAATCAATCGGCATCTTTATAAAACACGTAACCGAGCATATCAGTCATTCAGAAGCAAAATTATTGCCCACTTTCAATTAGCAATTCTTCAAATGCTTCTTCCCGACATATTCGCCTAATAAACCATCATCCATCCGCAGATAAAACGTCTAAAATTATTTCGATCTACAAAAAATGATGCAAGTACCGATGCCTCTTGCTTCAAATCTACCGGCTTATGGGCACCGCACGTAAAGACATGGAAGTTGGAAGCGATAGCAACATACAGAAGGTGACGGTCGCACGATGCGGACTAAACTTTGAATCGCGCTCACTGTTTCGCTGGCTCGCGCGTTCGAGTCTTTGACGGGCGACGTCGCCGATCGGCGCGCATTAGCATTGCTGATGCCCTCCGAGCGAGCGATATGGCCTCTGACCCCGTAGGCGTTTCGCCTTTTATCTCTGCTCCGCTTCAGCTCGCCGGAGAGGAACCGCGAGCGCGAAGTCGCGCACTTGATTTTCAAGACGGAGATTCAGGATGTGGAATTGCTAAGAGACAAGGGGGCTCGTTGCAATTCACGTGCCTTTTTTTACGACGTGGGTACATTTTAAATCGAACTTAAAGTGTTTTTATACACTGAAAGAAAAATTAATTAATAAAGAAATCTTACTTGATTCAAGTAACATTTACTTGAATTAAATTCTGAAAAAAATGTCGTACATCCAACTAAAATTTTGTTTTATTCTTACAAAATCTCCTTTCAAAATTATTTGATTTATCTAAATGTTTAGTTGATTTGTCTAAACATTTAGTTGATTTATCTAAACATTTAGTTGATTTGTCTAAACATTTAGTTGATTTAACTAAATATATAGTTGAATTAACAACATTTTTAGTTAAAAGAATTGATTAGTTAAACATTTAGTTTATTCAACTAAAACTTTGGTTAATCCACCTAAATTTTTAGTTAAATCAACTAAATGGTTTTATAAGGAGATTTTGTAAGAATTCAACAAAATTTTAGTTGGATTTACAAAACTTTTTTCTCTGTGAAGTAATATTTACTTGAATCAACTGCAATTTACTTAAATCAAGTGAAATTTATTTAGTAACAATAAGCTTTTTTTCAGTGTACTTACTTAATTTATATTTATTAAATAAATATTTATTAGATAATATATAAAAGCAAAAAATTAATAACGTCTAAATATACTTTAAGTGTATTGTAAATAAGCGAGTATAAATAATTTATGGTATATTTAAGTACACTTGTGGTAACGTAAATAAAAATTATTATATCATTAGAGTTAGAAGTATCATTTTAAATTTTTTGAAAGAAAACAATTGGGCCTTAGTGAGAATGACTGAGTATTTAAACGTGAAGAAGTGAAATGAATGAATAGGATTTATTTTTGTATAAAAGTCTACCTGCACTTACGACATTAATGTCTACAGGGAATTTCCAAGAATAATTTTCTATTTTGACGTTATTGTAGTATTAGGGAGACTTAGAATATTAGAGAGGATAATTTTTTCATTAGATCATTTCAAGCATTAGACGTGCTAATGTTTGTTAATAAAAATAAAAATTTTTTATTTCTCGTTCGATTTGAACGAACGTTTGTAGTAAAATCAATTAGCAACGATACGTACATTTTCATAAATCTATTTACAAATTAACCAACCAGAGAGACATTTCAATGAAAGATTTGCACTGTAAGAGAAATTATTGATCAATCGAATAAGATAGTAAAGTATCGAGGAAAGAATTAATATTGATAGCCACATTACGAATTTATGCGTCAAGAAGCAAATCTAGTAACATTAGCCATAAAGATAAGCTTTTTTCTTAGTCACCTTAATCTGTTTTTTAAGTAATTAAATGTACTATCACATCAATGTTTTTCAACTCAATATTCTTGATTTATTGAAAAAGGAAATATCCCAATACTCTGTGCTAAAGATTCAACACATTTATCTTTCCGCTTTAATTAAAATAACACGTTGATTGTAATGAATTTTTTGTTCAATTTTTAAACGTTTTGATTATCCTATCTTTGCCAAGTTCATGTAAATTGTACAATAATTAAAAAATGTTTAAACAGCATGTTTAAAAATGGGTTACGCTTTAACAAAATTATGCATTATTAAAACAATTGCGAGTTCGTGCATTGTAATCGTCATCATGCTTTACGACGAAAAAAGAAATTTTCATACTTACTTTAAAGTCATTTAATAAGGCAAAATTAGTAGTTTAAACGATTAATTGAAATTCACAAAAAGTTCGCATTCGACGAATATCATTATACATTGCAAAAATGTGTAAGACACGCACAACAATATTAATATGACTGTCATTTCTACATTTTAATATTCTAGGCATTACAGTAAAAATAGCGTGCGGCACATTTAAATCGCCGCGCTTAAATTATGCAATTCGACGTGCTTGATTAATATAATTTACGTAACTCGAAAAAAAAGATGTCGCATAAGTTTTACATGACTTTTTAAGTGACCTCATATTATGTTTTCCTCTTGCGATTAACAATTGACTTAACTGTACGCGCAACATTTTTTTCTCCATCCACGTCACTGGAACGACAAAAATAGTCATCGCCGCGTTGAACGAAGAAAAGAAAAATGGGCTCGTCGACAAACGCAGTCCGAAGAGGGGCAAAACGACGGTAAACCCAAATAAAATCGGCCCTGCCCGCCTGAGAAAAAAGAAGACAATCGAATCGATTAATCCCCGCGATCGTTAGCATCGCGTCTGGGCGGCGTTTTTCCGTCGACGAGTCGGAGGCATTGACCTCTCGGGCCGGGCCGATTTTCAATTCGACCGATTATTCTCGTACGGCGACGCAGCGCTAATCCGCCTTCGCGGGGACCTTATACGACGGGAGACTGGTTTTTAATCGCGCGCGCGCCGACGCTGACAAATTTAGCGGTGCCGATTTTTCTCGATCTGCTGACGATCGTGACGCTTATTCCGATGGATGCCGCACTTTTTTCCTCTTTTTTTTCTAGCGGATAATCAAGGTGTGATTATAGTTTTCGATTTCAAGTTTCTTTTTATAAGTTTGTTGTTGGAAAACAATTTAATTAAAATTTTTTTTCTGGCTGGTATATTGATTTTTTTTTATTGGATTAGCGTGTGGTATTTTTTGTGAGTCAACTTAATTTATGTCAAAGTCAGCGATGCATGCACTTTGACCTTCCTTGAACGAAAAAACAATTTTTTTTCATTGATAAATTTACTGAGTACAGTTTTGTACGTGTGCGTATTTTTTATTAATGTTTTGCCGCTCTTATTTTAATATCTCCTTTACGTATTTCCATTGCAGTAAATTAAAATTAAGCTTTGAAAGTACATCAATCTAATTTGAAAGCTCTAAATGTGAATGTCTAAGTGAAATCTGGCTATTATTATATTTTACACGATAAAAGCTATTCACTTAAAATTCGATTAGAATCGGACATATATGATTCATATATAAGTCATTTATAGTGTGTTAGTGTACGTATTAATAATTATTTTGCATATATACATATGTTTTTATTTAAAACTTTAACTCTGAGTTTCACGTTCATTCCATATTATTCCTTTTTACACGGGATTCTTATCTAAATCGAATGATCTAACGTCGAACGTCTGTTGAACGTCGAATGTCTGTCGTCGAGCATCTTTCGTTTAACGTCGAAATCCACCGCACGGTGTCGCATGATCTCGAAAATGTCACGCAAAATAACATTTATGCCGTGAATATTTATAAGGACCAACGAGCTAAGGTTAATTCATTGTTCTTCTGCTTGGAAGAGCATCTGCGGATGCTCTCCACGGGTTGTTCAATTCGGCCTGCTACAATGGGCGAGCTGCATTTAGCGTATAATCGAGCGGGCCGAGGGTTGAACAACCAGGTATAATTAAATAAAACAAAAATTTTTTAAAGCTTCTATAACGTAGAATCTATAGATATGCAGGCAGTATTAACATTTTTTTTGTATATTATTTGAAATAGTTTTAATTGGATTAAAAAATTTCAGTTACCAAAATTTACTCGTTACATTTTAAACTAAAAAAGTCTTACAAATTAATTAATTAATTCATTCTATTAGTGAAAGATATTGAATTTTTAACACACGGCGCGTAAAGTGCGCACTTTGCGCCCTGCGGTCGGTAACCACAGGTACGCATTTTACGCCCCTCGTGCAAAAAAGTAGTATATGCACCACGGGAGTAACTATAAAGAACTCGCCTTCGACTCGAGCGGACAATTGCATGCCATCTGAGGTATTCTTCACTTTTACTCCCTAGGTGCATAATCTACTATTTTACAACCTGAATAGTCAGATTTTCTACGAGTAAACAGTGTCTCCTGAAAGAATTCGCAAGAAGCCAGTAGCAAAACGAATAAGACCAAATCAGCCGGACAAAAACTTGTCGAAAAAAAGGGGCACTCCAAAAACAAAAAAAACAAGGATTCTCTCGAAAAGTTTGCAACGAAACGTCGAGTCACGTAACCCGGAGTAACTTTAAAGTGCCGTCTAATTTCGCGGCATAAGAAACAGGGAGCGAGGCTCGCACGTTACACTTTTACTCGGAAACAGTAGGTTTCACCTCCATTACCGAGCGGTCAATCAATTATCCGGACGTAATGCCGCAATCGCTAATGACACTCCGGGGTATTTCGCAAAAACCCGAGTCAGAAAATCGATTCCCCGCGCCTGAAGGGAGTCGAAAAAAAAATGAGCCGCTCGTAATTGCATGCTCGTGCATCCCTGCGCCGGAGTTTCTCCGAGTTACACTTCGGCGCGATTCGGCAGGAGGCGAGCGCCGATCGGCATTAGCGACGCCGAGCTCGGTTTCTTCCGAGGTGTACGTCGCGCGAGAGGCTGCGGATTCGCGCGCTTCCTCGGCTGGGAAAAACGTGACTGATCGCTATAGGCTTTTTTTTTGTTAGAGGCGAGTTTATAAAGACTGACGCATGGAAATTGATAATGCGACGAATGCGTTTCTTGTGCGGCAGATACGAGGCGGTTTTTTTTGCGCGGAGGATACCGAACGTGAGCTTAAATGGAGTTAGTCGTTGCTGAAATTTTTTTGCGGGACGCGAAAACGTCAAACACGTTTTACCGATATTTTGCAATGTTGATACGGAGGCTGAAATTGAGGATTTCGTTGAGGAAGGAAAGCCAAATTATTTACGCGAACGCGATAAATTTCAGCTGCAGTGTGAATTTAAATGGAATTTTGTTTTTCAAGAGTCATTCGGTATGCTTTAAAAATGCAAGATCAAAATTGCGTAATGTCATAAAAAATTCAGTGATTACATACCTTGGATACGTTTAATACTGTTATCAGTACAATAATTATAATAATATTGCATTGTATTAATCGTATTGCTAAATAAATTATACTACTGGAAATTTTAGAAAACCAAAACTGAGCTAAAAAATCATCAACTTTGTTTATTTTTTGTTGTTGTAATGATAATTCGCTTTGCAACTTTAATACTTTCCTGGAAGTCAGGAAAATTCACTTATTTTTCGAATCTGCAATGCTAGTCCACACACGGTCATTTCGAAATATGGCCTTCGTCAGTTTCAAAAAACAGTAGACAATAAAATATTTATGAGGATTTTATATGCATTATTCAACTGGTTTCCTCTAAATATGCATTCTAAATATTTAGCAAAACAATTTAAAGACACAGGGTGAAAAAAGTTGAACTGAATGATCTCATTTTTATATAAACTGCAACATCTTAAAAAATTTCTATTACTGAAGTAAATTTTCTTAGTTTTCTCGTAAATTATTACGATTTTATTATAAAATAAACTATTGCAAATGCGAGTAAAACTTTTTACTCCGTGCAAAAGATGAATGGCAGACAATTTATGTATACAGTAGGAAAAACTCACAAATGTAAATTTTCAATTTACACATCGAAAAAAGAAAGAACCGCAACATAAAAACAAGAAAAACTCCACTAAAAACTCGAACAGACGAACAAAAAAGATTATTTATCGAACAAAAAATGCATCCGCAAAATAAAATCGATAATAACACCGCCAAAAAAAAAATCGGGCAAAATAAAAAAAATTCCCTCATCACCCAGCGATCGCGACAAAAATCGCATCTCCTCAAAATCGCCGGAGACATTGAACCCGCAGCCTACGGTCATCGCGTTCTCGCGGCTACCTAGTCCGGTAGTCGTGAAACCCGAAGATCGACCGCGACACTCGAGCGCGACACATACCCACGCTCCGCGCGAAACGCCTCCGCCAATTAATAACGGAAGCTGGTATACAGGCGCCCCTTTTTTTTTCCTCAAATTTTTCCTTTTATCCCTGCTCTCCGGCGTGCACGCGCCGCCGCGCGTAACGGGAGTGGCGAGTCGCGGCCCACGGCCCTTTAAGGACTCGCGCGGTCTTACTTCATCGGTGATGCGTGCGCCGATTCGCTGAATCGGAGATGCACGGCTGCGCTTCCTGAAACGTCGACACCCGCGTGCTTCTTCCACGCTGCTGCTTCTTTTTTTTTTCTTCTTTTTTGTCGGTTGGGGTGTGTGTTATTAATATGGATATATTGATGAGTTGAGTGCTGGTTGCGGAGTGCGTGTTATTAAGGATGTTTTACTTAATCAGAGGATGTGCTTGAAATTTTTCTACGATTGTACAGGGAAGTATCGTGGGTTCGTTTAAAAAAGATCGAGCAGGACGTGAATAAGAAATTATTTGGATTACTTTGTTTATTTTTCGATGGAGAGAAATTCTTGGTAAAATTGCTATGTGGGTAGGGATCTTGAAATGTTGCGAAGCGTTTGGTAAAGGATACCGCAAATTGTTGTAAAATTTACTCAGAAAAGTTGCAATTTTTGTAATGATTGTGGCAATTTTTACTAAACAAGTCAGATGTTCCCAAGATTACTGAGCATAGCAATTTTCGCAAAAAAGTTAAGAGTCATTTTCCCTCCTTGTAAACATTGCTTGAAGCAAAGTGACTTTGTCTTTAAATAAAATGCAATACCTATAAGGAGTTTGATTATGCAAGATAAAATTTGTTAAAAAAATGAAAATTATTGAGAAATCATTTAGATTTCTTTATTTATTCAGTGACTGTAAACATTAATCCATACAACAAATAAAAATGCATAAATAATATTTTGTTATCTTATACTTCGATAAGACGTATTGAAAAATTAATAATTATAAAATATGAAAATGTAATGCAGACTTTTATGTTGGTACATTTTCCAATGAATTAATTTCATTCGGTACATACTTAATATTGAATTAATTAACGTAAATGCAAAGTCAATTCTTACAACAATTGAAATACATTCAGTGTACGACATCAATATTCACGTTCATTAACCAAATTCTTGTACCTATAAAAGGCATTCCTGCCCTTCCAATGCCCCTAAACCGTCAATAAATAAAATAGCACCGAAAACTTTCAACAAAATATATACATACTCAAAAAAGAATTAAGAAATGTGTAAAAAGCATCGGTTTAAGCAATAAGACATCCTGCGAAGCTCATGTCGCAAAGCGCGAAACACGCGTTTCACCCGCGCAAGAAGCGACGGTGCACTCGGCAGAAAAAGGCGCATCTCATTCGAGCGCAATTACGCCTCCGCGGTGGGCAAACAAACTGGCCGGTCACGTAAATCGGCCAGGCCTATCTGTCGTCACGCTCGCCGGCGTCGGTATCCGCGAGGCGCGCGAGTGGTGAGTCACGTAATAAGCGGTGGATCCGCGGCTGGTAGTCCTTGACCCCGCGAGTTTCGTCTAGGAACTGACGAGAAGCCAAACATCCAGTCGCGATTGCGTCGCTTTTTTTTACTCGCGTATCGAGAAACGACGGAGTTTTGATTTCGTGTCTCTTTTTCTTGAGATTTTTTGGAGTTTGGATCGGTATTGATTGGTGTTGAAGATAAGAGGATTTTAGTATCGTTAAGTGTGTTGGAATGAGTAGGTATGCTGTTGGGAATGTTGACCTTCGTGTAAAATTGAAGAAAAAACGCAAATCACGCGTAAAAATTGTACACGTTTTGCGTGTTAATTAAATGAGTTAATTAGTCTTCGTACAAATTCTACTAAACATGTTGTTGAATTAGTGCAGTTTACGTTATAGTGAAATGATACTGAGTTATTTAATAGATTTTTACTAATTTCACTTTACACTGAAGAAAAAAAATAAATCATGCGCAAAAAGTGTACATGTTAATTAGTCTTCGCACAAATTTTACGAAACTTTTAGTTGAATTGGTGTAGTATACTTGTGCCTAATTGTTAGTGAAATTTCGTTTCCTTTAATAAATTTTCACTAACTTCACTTTACACTGAAAAAAAATTTGTAATTTCAACTAAATATTTCTGTAAGGAGTTCCAACTAAATAATTTCTTTGAGAAAAAAGAAATATTTAGCTAAAATTACTAAATTATTTTTCAGTGCAGAGAGTATACTTTATTTAAACTGAGCTCCTATAATGTACCTGCTTAAAATTCTATTTTACCTAGTTACTCTACAAATGTGCATAGTTAAATATAATCTTAAATACAAAACTCGTGTACAAAATTGAACAGACATTCAACTACGTACTCTGAAATCTATAAAGCAATGAAAAAACATGTACCAGCATCCGTCACTTTTCATTCGAGAAACCAGACACGAGCGTATTTAAATCCATCAGCGAAGGAGCGATATCAAATTGGATGTGGGATTGACAATGCGATACATAAAATTAAGCGTCCGCGCGGTGAAACTAGACTGCTGTCCATTAGCTGGAAATATGCCACTGCACTTTGCGAAACGCGAGCGAACGACTCGAGCAGATAAAGTCCGGAAACGTCGGGCGCGTCGTCATCAATCTGTCAACGGCGAGATCGGCGATCCGAACTTCCTCCCGGTTTCTTCGCCGATCGAAGATACGTCGAAGAAAAATCCCGTAAGGTCAAGTTCGGCGAATCGCCGATATCTCCTCTCTCCGCGGAGGGGAAAAAAAAATCCGGGCAATTAGTCCGCGATTATGTACCCGTTCGCTTTCGTTGGCGCGCGTGTGCGTGGCCCCGTGAAAGGCCGGCGATTTCGGCGGAAGAAAGGAGAGGCGAGCGCACGAAAAACGCCGCCTCTTTTATTGTCTCGCTTTTTATGTAAGCGCGAGCGCGCGCGTAAGTAGGTGCACGGACTGGGAGCGGGAAATGAAATCGGCCCGCTCCGGGCACGACTTCTTTTTCGCTCTTGCGTACCGGTCGGTTTTCTTAACGGCCCTGCGGTGTGTTATTCAAAATCTGATTTATTTTAAATGTACAGTATGTTTAAAATTTAACGTGAATTGGTTTCCTCTTACAGGAAGCTTTTTTAAACTCGTCATTGTCTGTATTGAGGGAAATGTTTTAGTAAAGTTTACTTATAGGTTGTACGGTACTTTGGTCACAAACTATAAATTTATTTTTGAAATTTTTAGTTGAATTAAGTAATATTTCATTTCTAATATTTTAATAATTAATTATGGTAATAAAAAAACTCTAAATGTCAGCTTTGACCTGATCTAGTAAAATTTACTGAACTTTTTGTAAAAATTACTAAAATATTTCTCTCGGTGTGTGTAAAATATGGTTTACAAAAGTAGAGTGTATAATTTCATTAATTTTTGCAATGAAAACTATGAGATGTGTTGTATTATTAAGAGAATTTTCTTTTCTCGTTAAATAAAATTTACGACCGTAAAGATGAATCATGAAAGAATTTGAAGTGTTACAAATTTTTGTAGAAAATGAACACTATTTTTATGGAAATCATTTACTGAATAACTTTTATATACTTTTCTTGCAAACATTTTCAATCACACATTTCATGTTTATCCCTACATTGTACTGTGATCTTTATGTCAATTATACGAAGAAATTCTTTCAGTGGTAGATTTCGTGTATTCAATTCAAGTCCATGTTTAACAATTGAACTGTATCTTGAATTTCTACTATAAAAACTTTATAGATTTTTTAGTATGTTCTCCAACCCTAAATAATTGATAGTAAATCTTCTCAAGTTAATTTTTCTCAGTGTATACGAAACTTATACAAAATTTCACCCACAATAATTTTTATACATTTTTTAAATAAACTTTTACGCTAGATACAAGATTTTGAATCGTGTAGATTGATGAACGGAATTTTGAAGAAGCAAATACCGCAGATATATTTCTTGTAGAATAAAAAGAGAATGTCAGATTTACATTTATAAGCGTAATCAAGCTCTAATGACGGCTATTTTAATCAATATCAAGAGATGTAAATGAAAACCATCAATTACAGCGCGCCTTGATTATACGCAATGACCGAAGCATTTTTTCAATTGCCAGCTGTATTTAATAAGCGCTACTCTCATTACACCCAATTCAAAGTTCAGAAGGACAGCTGATACAAAAAAAAAACATTCGTAATAAGGTAAAGAAAAAAAAAACATTACAATAGCTACCGAAAGAGGCAGAAAAAAGTTACGTAAATTCGAGAACTCCGGCGTAACACTCGCGATTCAACGCACGCTCCAATCAACAAAACGCCGCGCAACTCGTTCTCCAGTGCGCTTTTTTTTTACGCGAATCAAATGCGTTTGCACACCTTCTGTTGCGCATGCGCCGACTGTCATTTCCGGGGTGAGCGACCTTCGGCGCGCTCATCGCTCATTTCTTGCGCGAGCGATGGATATACCCGGCGAATCGCGCGGCGACCGCTCATTAGCGAAAGTATTTAGACAGTCGCGAGCTACGCGCAAAAAGCATCCTTTTCCCTCCCCCCCGGCGGGGGGAACAACGCGCCATTCTGCCCGCGGCAATTAAACAAATCTCCTTTCATAGCCGTCCACCTGCCGGAACAATTTGCGCTTGCGCGTATGGGCGTGCGCGCACCTTTCCTAAATAAATAAACTGCCCGCGTCGGTTGTAAACAATGCGAGGAGGAACTGAGTTCAAACGTAATTTCGATTATTTTTAATTTGTTAAACTTTTGCGCTTCCATCATTTTTATTGCTGTACGGTTTATGTCCAATCATTAATCACGAAAGTCGTGTAATTAATTGTAAAGACTCAAGGACTGCTTGATGTTACCTTCGATTCCATCGAACTATAATTAATATAATTAGAGAAAGGAAAAAATAATCAATTATTTTTGTTATTATTCTATTCAATTTTCCAAATAGAAAAGTTGACAGTCGTCTTTACTGAAAGGTAATTTAGTCATTTTAAAAAAATATTTCCCAGTTAACTGATTATTTCTTTGAATCAAGTAAACATTTTAGTAGTTTAAAAAAAATTAGTTGATCCTTACGAAAATATCCTGTAGGAAAACTTATAGAGATAAATATCCTATAGGACATCCTATACAAGTTTTTGAAACTAAAAATCCTACAGGATTTCCTTTAGGTTTTTCTATAAAAGAATTTTTTATAAAGGAAATCCTATAAGATTTTTAGCGAAAAAAACTTGTAGGATTTCCTATAGGATTCTTATAAGATTCATAGTTTTCCTATACCATATTTTAGCTGATCAACTAAATATTTTGAATCGATTCAAAGAAATTATTTCATTGAAACTCTTTAAGTAATATTTGATTGAAATTACTAATATCTTTTCAATGTAATGAAATACTGCTTATTAATGCAACAAAAATAATTCTCCTACAAAAAAAAATTTAATTTATTCGCACACGGCATTTAGCACTTTACATCAAACTGCCTACTCGTACACCACCTAAACGGCAGTACAAAAAAAGGCGCGGAAAAGCTCGCAACACTTGTTAGTCGCTCGCTTATCTGCCTTGCGTTTCGCTCTCGCGCGTATCTCGCCTTCGGCCGGCCTCTCCCTCCAGACGTCAATATATTTTAGCGGTGACCGATTACGGGCAGGACAGAGGCGTCGGCCGCGCGCATATCGCGGAACCCACGTGCAGTCGGGCGAACTGGACCGTCGCGCAGGCCAATACCGTTATTACCGCGGCGGCGACGAGGTGCAGGCCAAGCCGGCCGGTCTAGGACTTTTTACGGATGCGCCGGACGACGCGCGCCTCTCCAGTTGCATCCGACGTCTCCCTCCTTTTGTTCGCGCGCGCGACTTTCGCGGGATCTGTATGCAGCCGACGCTGCTGGGACGCTTCGCTTGGGTCCTTTTGCTTTGAGGCGAGGTTCTTTTTTCAATGATGAGCAGGTGAATATGGAGATTTTTGTTTGTGTTTGCTTTGAGGCAAGCGGCTGCGGGTAATGAATATTGCTCTATAATTTTGTCATTTTTTTTTGGATGTAGTGAGGGTATTATTACCTGCTGAGGATACTAATGACAGAGAATTATTCACACGGTATAGAATTTTTTCTTGTTCTTTTAATTTTAGTAATATTTTTCGTTCTTACAATTACTTTATAAAATGAATCTGTTGGTCACTTGGTAAATTTGATACTCCTAGTAAAAAAGTATGGTGTGTACAATGGAAAAATGTTTTTTTATCTTCAAGAAATTATTGGATTGAACTGTACGATTTTTTTAAATTAGAAGATTAAAATTCGATTTAATCAAAAATTAATCTTATTATTGCGCTAATCAAGAAACAATATTATTATTTCAAGGCAATACTTTTTGAAATTAAAAATTCTTTTCAGTGTATAGTTCTTTTGTAGGATTCAATATTCTGCTTAGCATTGAACACGATTCTATTATGCATTGCAAAACAGAGAAACCAGTAAATTGTTTTTTTTTTAAATTTTTTTCGCGCCTTTTTCCTGCGATAAGACAAAAACGACATCGCGATGATTTCACAGTTCAGAGTCTAGCTTCTCGAGAAGAGATTTCGTATTTTCCAGCTTTCGCGCGAGTCACATTGAAAACAACAATAGGCTCAAGTGGAATCTTATCTTCGCGATATCGGGGTATAATCTGTAACCCCTCTTACTTGCTCAAACTGACGTAACGACGCTGAAATTCTCAATAACTTAAACAAAGCCTCTGTCGAGCTTTTAAGCGGAAGGAGCGTCGTGCGCCAGTGTAATTTCCCGGACAAACGCGAAAAAAATGCGGTAGAATCGCGCTCGATCGATCGGGTAATTTACGATAGTGATAAACAATTTTTTAAAAATAGCCAATTCGTCAACATAAATCGAACGTCACTCGACATTCCGATCGAGCAAACATCCAACCGGCAGCGCCCGAAAAAAAAGCTTTTACAAGAGGCTTGTATAAAAAAGCTCGAATCCTCCGGCGCCGTCGAGTGCTTCGTAAAAAAAGCGCCGTGTAACCCGCTGCAAGAAAAAAGAAACGCTCCTAGAAATAATAAAAAGAATGAAACAACTCTTAATGTAGCAGAGTGAGACATTAAAAAAGTCTTTCTAATTGAGTGAAAAAACACTTTTTTTAGAAAAAACTACATCTGTCATGAATTGTGGATCATAGTTCTCGTGAAATTTTGAGGTTTGTTTTATTGTGTCAAAATATGCGCATTTTAAAATCAGTATTAATGTCGATGAAAATCGAATTAATTTTTCGTTTTAACTTTTTAAATTGTTGTTGATACTCATATTCAAGTACTCTTAACTTTTGGACCAAAAAAGTTTTTTCGAAGTCTAAACTCTCAAATTGAAAGCCCTTTTCTCTCTTTTCTTTTATTTGTTTTAATGAAATTTTTGCTTCCCTTAATTATTGTCAAGAAGGGAAACGCTAACTTTTGGTCTACATAAGGAAAATAAATCTTTGGCGACCCATGGCTTAAACAATTTTGAGTATCAGACCTTACTATTTCGACTCTCCTCATATTTTATCATAATAAAACAATCCTCAAAGTTTTGTGCATGATAATCCATGACCCAAAAAACATGTCCTCTCCATAGTACCTACTTTCTATACATCTTCAGTATTCATTCTAACAGTATTTCTTCGCTCTTTTTAAATGAATTGAGACAAAATAAAAAATTCAAATTAAACGACTCAAAAAGACAATCGCTTTAAAAGGTTCTAAAAAAAGAAGAAAAAAATAAAAGCCGCGTAAAAGGGAAGATAAATAGAAGCAGGTGTGAACAAGTGCAGGGGCGTCATTAAAGTGACGCGCTTAACGGGCGGTAGCGCCCCGAGGAAGCGCTCGCTCTCCTACGTGTAAGTACGTGCCCGCTTGGAGCCAGTCCGAAGACACTAATAAGGCGGCGTCGTTCGCGCGGCCGATAGCCCGCGAGCGGAGCGAGGCGGTCTATTAATAGCCCCAGCGCCGACGCTCCGATAAAGAGTCGCGCGCGCGTGCTTTCGGCCCCGCCGGGGCTCATTACAATTGTAAATTCGCGCGTTTCTGGAAGCGCGAGCGCGCGAGCATACCCACGCGGCCCCCCGAGCTTTTATCGCCCGCGCCCAAGCTCCTCTCGCGCGCCGGCGTGGATTTTTCCTCGGGCCTCGGGGATACTTTCGCGATTATTGCTTCTCGCTTCGTGGCTATTCAAGATCCGACGTTTTTATTCGAGGGTACGGCTCGTTCGAATTAGCGAGTGCTGGAAGGGACTCGAGGCGATTTTAAATAATTTTGAGAGAAATGGTAATTTTGAGAAAAATGCGAATATTTTTATAGTGAAGGGGTACGTGTTACTGTAATTGGAGATTTGAATTTAACGAATTAATTGATGCAAACATAGTACGAGAATTTATAAACACTATATTCAGAATTTTGCCCAATAGATGTAGTTGCAAATTTGCTGGAGTTGATTTTAATCAATTTTGAAAAAAACACATATGTAGTTAGATGAATGGACTGTGAAATTATTGGTGATTTGAATTTAACGAAGAAATGATGCAGGTATCATTGCGCGAAAAAATAAATAAATAGTATATTCAATATTTTTTACAAGTTTTAGGTGTAAATTTTCAAGTTTATTTTAATTTCGTCAGCATCTGTGGAAACATCTGAAACAGCTTAAATAAAACAATGTAGAATTGATTTTTTAATAAAGGAACACTGGTTGATGTAGCTTTAAAGTGCATGCCGTATCTACATTTCCGAAGTGGACTTTTTCCTTTTGAAATGATAATTTTGCTGACTTTGCAAGACTATTTTTACTTTATCCTAATCCAGTAGATCTTACAAATCCGTTTATTTTTTTTATGAATAAATATTAAAAAATTTAATATTATTTCAATTTTGAGCAAAATAAATCTATTAGGTCTCTTTACGTACGAACCTGGTCATTTATGCGCATTGTGTGTGACTTGATTTTTGGATGAGCTTGAGTGTTTGATTCATGACGTGATTTTTAAATTCATTTTTTTGTATCGCATACTAATTTAGTTTTTGATGGACTGACGCAAGTGTTAAAGTTATGGCGACTTCTTGCAACGGACGTGAATAAATTATTAGTTGTCTAACAAATTTTTGATGCCCAGTTGACGTACATCGATCTGCAAGCGTCACCTACAGTATATCTTGACATAGATAATGAAACTAGTAAATTCTGTTTGTTATTACTACTCCTTTTTTTTGTAAATTTTTACGATTAACATTTTTATTGACACGTCTCTTAGAATAGCTAGATTTCATATTTATAGGACACTTCGCATTCGTATAAAGGAGTGACTTAAAAATAAACGATATGTTTTTTATTAGCCACATCAATAAAGCGCACGTCGTTTTTAGTATCTTATTTGAAAATAAAATAAACCGTTTCCGGGCGTTAGACGTACATTTTTACGATAGCTGTAAAGCCTTTCGAAAAAGAATGAAGTGAACCATCGTGTTTATTAAATCTGTTTGGGAAAAAAATCCAGATGTCACGACTGACAGTTTACTGCTCGAAATTGTTGCAAAATTGATGCTTCGCGCGATCCCAAAGCTAAGGAGCGCACACACCACATTCCCGTTTATATTCGAGTTTATAGTTGACATTTAGTGTTGGAAGCAACGCGATAAAAATGCTCAGCAGAATTTTTCGCTAAATCATGCACCTACAGTCATCCAAACTTGCATTTACCTACAAAATTAAAAAAAATTACGAACGATTCATCTGCATTGTTACCTCGAAAATCGCAAGTACACCGTACTGAAAGACGCGCAAAGAATTAGAATCGAGTCCGGTGTTTGATCTCATAACGACCCCGATGTAGGTTAAACCTGCACCTATCGCTGACCATGTTAGTAAATACCGAACTAACATGTGCCCCTTTCATTGATATGTTGCAGATGGTACGTGGACCGAGCCGCTGCTGAGGCCAAAGTCTGAGTAAACAACACGTGAGTATGTTTCGCCTTGTAGCTCGCGTATCCTGCTCCTCCTCTTTCGTATTTTCTTTCACTTTTTGCACTTGCGCCCGGCGGGGGCTTCAAACGCTCTCAGAAAGCGCCTGTGTTTGATTAGCACATCCAGAATATATTAAGGGGAAATGGATACGTGCAAGCATAGAGAGTCGTTGTTGCTTTTGATGGCACCTAAATAGCTGTGTATCGGACAAGCAAACAGTTAAGCAAACGAGTCATTGTGTCATCCTTCAAGACTCTTCAAAATTAACGATCGAGGAAAGAAGAGACCTTTGTACCGATTGAAATACGCGTTGAAATGTTATTTTTTGTAAATTGGGGAAAAAAAATAAACGGGTATAATTAATCCATTGGTTCAAAGTCGAATTTTTTTGGTTTTGTTAATTGCGTGAGTGGCATTTTTGTACCTTGCTTTACAAAGTGCGCTGCGAATATTTTTTTTATTCAATTTTTTTTCACGTAACTTCGCCGTGTACATCACTTTTTTCTCGTCACTTTTTTTTGTTTTATTTAATCAGTAATTTATCAAGCCAACAAAAACTAGAAAAACACATCCTTTTTTTGTCGAATTAATTAATAATCAAGCAAGTGAGCAACAATAAAAAATTACTGTATATCAGAAGAGGCGAGTCCATTTTCGAAAAGCCGTTTAAAATTAATGACCCTTCGTAAAAGTGTCGCGCGATTCCAGGCAGAAACGGCAGTGCGATGCCCCGCGTCCTCGGTTTTCCTCGTTTGAATTACAAAAATCCCCCGGTGGACTGTGGCCCGCGATAGGCGGCGAAAAACATTCGACAAAACTCGTTTCTCCGACGCCTCCGAGAACAACGATAATATTTCATAAGCGTCGTTTTGCGTATACGAGTGTATTAGCCGATCGCGAATCGAGCGTGACTCGCAGTCGATGGACCTTTCCGTGGTCCGCCACTTTTTTTTCCCCTTGACCTTACGTCACGGAAGCGCGCGAAAATGGAAACTGACGTCAGGCCTCTCAGCATGCAAGACGGTGAAAACCCGCGTAAAAGAATGTGAGATTCAACCAAATTAAAAAGTGGTACTTTTTAGGATGTAAAACTTTTTGCACATGTTAAAATGTTTTTTATTCACCAAAAGATTTTTAGATCATTTTATATTCAAATTCCATCCTAAAATGTGAAGCCCATATTTCTTGCGATTTATTTGTAAAGCACCGAATCAGTAGTTACTGCAGATGTAAAATTTATTAGTTGCATACGTTTTTAAATAAAATAATTAAAAAGGAAAAAGTTAGTCAGCCTGAAAATATAAAAACGTTTAATATCCACTTAAATGCCTTGAAACCTAAAATAAAACATGGATATTAAATTGATTTCACTTTAGTACAATAATTATATAAACATGGAAAGCTTAAGACGATCTAAAATCTTTTAATATATACAGAAAATTTAAAGAATATTAAAAAGTACCATAGTCTTGATATTCACTTTCTGATCTTTATTTGACATCACATTTTCTTTTGAGCGGGTGGATTAATCACACGACCACGGGCTTCTATGTTTAGAATCTTTTGACTAGGACTTAGGTGCTCATTCCATTTTTCAAGGCTACCCACTTATTCCACTCCTAGGAATAGTCTCTAAATCACGGAATTCCTCTCGTCGATATTTCGTGCTATCGGTCTAACGTTTCTATTTTTTTCCTCCAAATTATGTACATATTTTTACACCTGCCGGATACCCAAACAGCATAATAGCTTTCGTCGCCGCATCACCGCGGTGAAAGTACCCGTAGGAGTGCGTACGTGCACAAAAATGACGCTCGGCGGAATCGACGGGCGCGGAGGCGACGACGACGACGATCGGACACGGCGCCGTTCGTTAGGCGGAACCGATACACCGGAGGCGCTTCGGCGAAGTGTCCACCGATCTCGATTCTCTCCTCGGCGTTCCTCGCTTTATTCATCCCCATCACCCCCTCCACGGCCTCCATTCATTTCTCCGACTCTGCGGGCCTTTCTATTTCCATCTCTCATGCCGGCGCTTCTCCCCCTCTCGCTCGCTCGGACCATCGCGCCGAACGCGAGTCCGCGCAGTGGCTTCCCGGCCGCCTCTGCGAGATCGTCGTTTAAGTTCGCCAGCCGCTCCGACCTCGCGGATAAGAATCGCGGCCAACCCCGGCTTATCGGGCCGCTCAAATATTTGGACTGATTAGCGCCGGGTGTGGTACGCTGCGCTCGTCGGCTTATTCGGCGCTCGCGCTACTTTTCCCGCGGATGGAAAAGCGCTTGCGATCGTTCCCTTCCGGACAGTGCAGTGCTTGCGATATCGCAGCTGGTAGAATGGACGAAAATATTTTCGATTCGCGGTGCGGTGTGTGGTGGGAGATCAAATGATACACGAGCGATGGAAAAATGGTTTTGATAAGGTACTCGGATATTCTTCAAATTTAATCAATTGTGTGCTTCTTTATCAATTTCTCCGTCGACTTTGCGAGAAATAAACTCCTCTGATGTTATCGGTAATTACTTAATGAATGTTAACTTCAACAGATGTAATCATTCGTTAACTCCAGTTTTCATTAAACACAATTTCGCGCCTAATAACTCAATCAACAACGACGAGGAAAAACTAACAAGTCGCTGCTTTCTCCCAATTAACTAAGCTTGCATTCCATCGTAACAAAAAGTCTCTCTCCATTCCTCCGTAAATTCGTCGATCAAACCATGACTTCGCACCCTCCCCTTGTCCTCTCGCAACTCGTATATCGATCGCACGCCCGGCTGACAGCGATCGCTCAATTTCGCGCGTCGTCGACGTAAGTCCGCGAGGACGGAGAAAAAAAGCGGCGCGACACTCGACAATTAGCGCCGAAGCCGGCCGCAATTATCGCAGTCGACGACGACGCCGGCCGCGAGTGGGGCGATGATGCCTAGGTGCACCGGGCCCGTTCCGCTTGGCAGGCCGTGTGACGAAAGCCGAGGATCGACGCTTGGCGTATACGTGAGAGTTTCAGTCGCGAGTGTGCGTAAGCGCGGCGACCAGCGCATGGCAATAACCTCGCGGCTCCCCGCCGCGGCGCTTCTTTTTTCCACGCTATTTGGAATCGCGTGCGCGACTATTATTCCTTCTTTTCTCGCGGCGCTCGTCGACGTTACGTTTTCTTGGATCGTCGCCGCCGCTGCGGTTTCAGGGGATCGGGCAGGGGATCGGGTACACGATTTTGAATCTGTTTACCGGTGTAAATAAGATCGGTGATTGATGATGATCGCGTTCGTCGCTGTTGATTTGCTTCGGTTTTCAATTTGCGAAGTATCTGGGTTCGCTTAATTAATTATGTAGTCTGATTAAATTGCATAAAATATCAGAGTAGCATGAATGTAAATTCATGCATTTTTCATGGATAGCACAAAGTTTTCCAAATTTTTAATATTAAATGCAGTAAATCATATGACAAAGTTTGATTTTTTTATTGTAGATTATTTTTGAACTTCGGAATTAATTTTAAACAGCAGGATATTTATGATTGAAGAAATAGTCATCTTTTCTGTAGCCAATGCATAAGTATATGAAATATTCTTCCAAAATAACGGAAATTAATAGTATTAGAGCATTTAAGAACACGCTGCCTTTATTTGTACAAGAAATTTTTAAGATTCGTCTGAATAATCTGATTTTAAATCAACCTAATTTTTTGTTCATATTTTATCCTGTAATGATTATTGAAGTAAACACATTTGTCCCTCTAAAATTTCCTTTAAACAAATTAATAAAATGTATTGCAAGTTATTAACAATCTTCTTTTTTATTTCAGATTTATCAGATAAAAAATGAAGTCGTACGAGCTAAGCTGTCTGCTGCTATTGCTGCTCATTGTCCAGTGGGATGGAGTGAATGGCCAATGTTCTCTGGTGAAGACAACAGCGGCAAAATGTCATTACCTGGAGGACGCGCGGTACATCGATACGTACCACTTGCAGGTACTGAAGGCTCCGTCGATGTCACACACTCTGACACCTGGCAACTTCCGGAATTTAACAAGTCTGCTGCATTTGGACCTGTCTGGTGGCAACATCGAAAGGATCGAGAGCGGTAGCTTCGCGAAGCTCAGTTCACTACAAACACTGAACCTCGCAGAAAACCGCATAAGCCGCCTAGACGCCGGTGCATTCGATGGTCTGAAACACCTGCACAGCTTGCATCTGGGCAAGAATCAAATCAGGCAACTGCCAGCGGCCCTGATGAACCTGAAGGAGTTGAGGCTTCTGGACGTATCTGACAATCCTCTCTATTGTAACTGCGCGAGTATGAAGTTACGGGATGCCCTGCTGGCCAGAGGAGTGAAGATTTCAAAAAAGACGCATTGTTCTGAACCGGCATTCGCCAGACATGCGTCTATCTTAAAGCCAGATACGAAGATAACTTGTGCATTTGAAAAGCAGGACCAAGAGATGCAAGGAGACCAGCCGGCTTTGGATTATTCTGAAGGATCCGGTGAGGCTGAAGAGGAGGATGCACTGGATGAAGAAGTGGAGAAGGAATTGGTGGAAGAGGAAAAAGCAGGAGAGAAGGAATTGGTGGAGGATGATAAGCCAGAAGAGAAGGAAGAAGAGCAGACTGCGGCTAATGAAGTAGAGGTAGAAACTGCAGCTCCTTCAGCAGTTACTGAAAGTTCTGCTGAAAGTTCTACTGCTTCATCCATTATCGATGACCATTCCGCAGAAGAAGTGCCTAGTACCACAGCTGCTGCAAGAGATGACATCACTTTTGATGATACGGAAGATTCTAAAAAAGAAATCACTACAGAATCTTCAAGTTCAGAAGTGCAGGGAATAAATGATGATCTTATCTATGCAGTGACCGTATCAAAGGAACCAGAAGTTACCGAAGAGACAGTTGGTATTGCTTCTACTTCTGATTCTGGCGTAAATGACGATCTTATTATTCAGGCGCCAGCTTCAGAAGGTTCTGGCGAAGGTGATGATGACGGTTCTGGTGCTGAAGGCTCAGGACTAATTTCCAAAATGCCAGCTATAGATTTCAGTGAGGATGCTGAAGAAGTGGAAAATGCAGACGAGGAAACTTCATCTACTACTTCGACTACTACCACCACAACCGAAGGCACGAGTTGGTGGGGTTTTGGTGACATCATTAGCAATCTTAATCCATTCTCGTCTGGTGAAACTACCGAAGCTCCCCACACGACTGAGAAAACTGCAGAACAAGATTTGGAAGAAGAGCAATTTATCGCAGTTAAGCAGGACCACAAATCGGTTGAAACAACTCCAGATGTGCGTCCACCAAAGATTTCAGACGAAAACACTACTAAAAAAAGTCCTCGAACTCTCAAATTACCCGAAAATAACGACAACAATGAAGTTAATGAAAAGGCCGTTGATCCCGCTATGTCGCAAGAGTCAAGAAAAGGAATGGGTTCTTACATAGTTTTGGCTATCCTTCTGGCAATCTTGGCGATTCTGGTAGGCATAGCCGCTTACAAGGGAGATTTCTGTCGAAATAAACCTAAACGCAGGGACGTTGAGCGAGGTACGGAATTGAAGGATATGCGAAAGTCATTGCTGGATCAGAATTCAACGCAACCGAAAATACAAGCTTCGAACGGTAACACGATGGAAAATGTGCCTTTGATGACTAGCCCAACAGTTCCGGAGGAACCTAAACATAACCAGAGACGATATGACATTACACCAGCGGTAGTAACTAACGGGGCTAATAAGTCGAATGGACCAACCGACGTGAACGATCCGATAAAACCACCCAGAAAGCCGACGCATCCAGAGATTGAGGCTCCACTTAATGGGCTCAATCCACCAATGGATGACATTGACGGTCCAACGAGAAACAGTTTGCTTGACGGATCTGACGAAATTCTGAGCAATGGAGATTGCTGCGAAAGGCCACCTCTGAGTCCTGGGGCTCAGAGAGTAAAGATTACCCTACAAGAGAATCCCGACAGTGTGCCCAAAACTCCGATACTGATAACACGATTGAAAGGAGGTGAGAACCTAGTCAAGGCGCCGTGAGGATGGTCAACGTACGAATGATTATTGTTTTTATTCATCGACGGGATGTTGTTTATTTCGATTTCTAGCGAGTAAACAAGTGTCAGCATGAAGTTGAACAATTGTTAAATAGTTAATAATTTCACTGAACGATGAGTGTTAAACTATCGGATATTACTATACAGTTACTACCGAAACTGTTAACTATGTTATAATATCTTTCTAAGAAATACAAATTTTAATTACGAATAAAATAATATAGAATTTTTGAAAGATTTCAAAAAGAAATATAAATTCGTACAAAAAATGAATTCCTTTTAAAAGTAGACAAATCACAATTTACATTCATTTCGGTAGAAACAAATACTTGACTGCCTTATAAGAATGAACAAAGTGCAATTTGAAGTGTAAAGTGCCTTGAACCGAAAAAAGCATATCCCGAAAACGAACGACGTAGATTTTTTTTATCAAAGATGAGCGGACGCTAGTCACTCTTTGTACGATACTTGTAATGAGCCAATGAGAGACGTTATATTTCCAATTTGTGTAATCAGAAAATTATTTTTTGTATTTGCTGCACATGGTTGTGCAATGATCTTTGAAACCGATTCATGTGCAATGACTCGAAAGACAATGTAAAATTAAAGTTAAGGCATCATTCTTGATTTTTGCATAATTGCAATTATATTATTGCAAATGGTTTTAAATGAATGCGTTACTTTCTTATATTTTGAGCGCTGAAAATGTAAGAACCAACGTATTACTCATGAAAGCGTCACAGATAAAGTATGAAATAAATAATAATGTAATTTTGTAAAACATTTTGTATTTTAATGAATTGTTTGATACTTGAATAAAAACAATTAAAAGTAAATCCGTTATAAAATAAAACAAATTCATTCCATAATTTTGGATAAATAGAGTTAGATGGGCGCACGAAAAAATATTAAAAATATTTTATCGTGCAAATAATTGTTTTTATTCAAATATTAGTAAAAGAATAAATTGATTAAGTTATTCTGATATCCAGTGATATCGATATATCAGTTTCCTAGATTATTAGGTTACACACGTTTTATAATGTAAGAACGAGCCATCGAAATATGTGTCAATGCATCGTGCTGTGCGTTGCAAACTTTTATACTTTTTCGCTTTCTTACTTCGTCTTTTGTAGCAATTGTAAATTTGAGATTTGTACATTAAACTCTTACTACCTATATATTGATGTAAACGAAACGACAGGTATAAATTAGCATTTCCTACTTTAGTATAAGCTACGAGATAATAGATACTTACTTTTAGTGGAACGAACAAAGTTATGTGTGCGTATAAAACGGCTTACATTGAAAATAGCTTTTTCCGAGTTTTATTTCCAATTACTGTAAAAAATTTAGCTTCTTCATTAAACGTCTTACTTTAGAGAAATGAAAATTTTATTAAATAATATTTTAAAATATAAATATTTAAATAAATTATTATTAAAGGCTAAGTATCAAACAAAAAATTCTTATGTACAAAAATATCAAAGATTTTTGAGATGTAATAAAATTGTAAATGTCACTCTTGAATAATACAACTAACAAATTTATTATAAAGAATAAGGATAATGTGTATACGACGAAATTCTTTCGAATCAAAATTCGAAATTCATTTAGTAGTGGATAATTTCTAAATGTTATAATGTAAGCCGGTGTGTTGTTACTAAGCAAATCTTCTACATAGCTCTTTATCTCATTTTTAACCTAGATCGAGTTCGTCGGCCTTATCGGATCGGTGTATCAACATCGGATAAGGCAGATTATACGTGGCTTTTATCATTGAGTTAAGGAAAAGTGAGCCATCTCAGCAAATAGGCAAAGGTGTATGTACCGAGTGCCAGAACGAAACTGTGCTCCCGAATGTGTATGTGCATATGTGTCCTCCTAAGAAATAAGCTATACACAAATTGAAGATTCATTTACGATTTGAAAAAAAATCGAATAACGATAGATGTATATATTTGTACGTTATATGGTTATAGATATTTTTCTTTATAAATTATACGATTTAATTATATTCTAGGTTGAAAAAATATGAAATTATTCTTTCCTCTTTAACAATCTTAATAATTTTATTTACATAAATATTGTAAGAATATTATATTTGTTTTTCTTTTATTTATTTTGCACTAAAGTCTATTTTGTAATTATATGCTTAATTTAAGATTCGTAATAAATAAAATGATAAAATTGTTACAAAGCTTATGTATACAAGAACTACGTATTATGTCCTAAATATTTTTATTCAATTATTTTTAAAGTATCATATGCTAATAAAAGATATGATTTATAATTTCATATAAAATTTGTTTGATCTTACAATTTGTTATACAAAAAATTATTTATTTTAATCATCCAAGGTATTTTTGGAAAACTATATATTCTATGTACGTACGTGTAGTGACATTTGATTGCAATAACTACAAAAATTTAATCAATCTTTTTAATGATGCATGATTTTTTATAATTATGTAAATAATGGAGCTGTAGTAGTTTAATTCAGCGCATAACCATTCAGTTCTAAAGGTGTCATATATATAAATCTGAAGCAGCAGATCCGCGTTAATAGGAACCACACTCAGAGTCCACCTGGCGATAAGTGTACTAGCTAATATTACGTACTGTGCCAAGGTCCGATCGCGTTTTAATTTAAATAAGTTCACATTGAGCGAAATGCACATAAATAATTTTTTAATTTTCAAAAACTCGAAGAAATGTAAGATTTGAATCCCAAAAACTTTAAAATGACGGTAAAAAGATCATTAAAATTATAATTATTGACTACTAATTTTTCGAGATTGAATTTGTTGAGTTCACATTGTTTACAAAGTGACATATAAAATTGGTTTCTGAATAAATAACCGCTCGCATTTTCCTCCATCAACTGAAACTGCTCGCAGGCAAAAAATAAAATCTCTCTACAGTTCAAGTTTCAATCAGAATTGAATACTCTCGAATAATCAAATAATCAAAAAGTCTATCCTCCACTCATCGAAATTAAAATAGACCTCAGCTTTCTCCTTCCGTTGAAGGCCGATACCCGCTCCTAGGCTCCCTGTTCAGATTCCTAATAATCGTCTTCCCGATGCGCCTCTCCCCGGTGCCCGTCCGCTCCGCGTCCGAGTCCTCGTCGTCGGTGGACGTCCCGGTCTTCGCGGTGGACGTCCTCCTGGACTTGCTGCGCGCGGCTATCGGGGTCGGCGGCCTCGACCTGGCCTTGCTCTTGTCGTCCGGCTCCTCCTCGTCGTCCTCCACCTCGCAGATGGACTCCCGCATGCGGCGCAGCCTCTCCTCCCGGCGTATCTCCCGGCGCGACAGGTTGTCCTCGCTCTGGGAGCGCAGCCGGCGCACCCTGCGCGGCCGACGCTTCTTGCCGCCGCGCAAGCTCTCCGACGAGGCGGTCATCCGGGAGATGGCCGTGCGCTCGTGCACCTCGCTCACGGAGTCCAGGCCGTCCAGGGAGCGCGCCAGGCGCTGCATCGTCACCGCCTCCTCGTAGCTCGGCGGGCCGATCAGCTCCAGAGGGTTTATGCGAGGCTCCGTGCGCTCGCGCAGCTCTTCCTGCATTTGCTGGCTTCTGAAAATGAGGGATGATGAGGTGCCGAGCTTTTGAGAGGGTGTAATCAATAGGAAAAGAACAACTGCCAATTGTTTGATTCTATATGTCGAAAGACCCTAGCAAAAAAAACGCTAATTCAGCGGTCAGAACAAAAAAGAGTTATTTAGTTGGCCATTCAAAATAGAACTATCTTGGCGGTCAATGCAAAAAAGCTCTATTTCGCCAACCAATTCAAAAAAGCTCTAGCTCCTCAACCAATTAAAAAAAGCGCTATTTCACCAATCAATTATTGATCGGCGAGATAGCGCTTTTTTTAATTGGTTGAGGAGCTAGAGCTTTTTTGAATTTGTTGGCGAAATAGAGCTTTTTTGCATTGACCGTCAAGATAGCTTTATTTTGAATGACCAACGAAATAACTCATTTTTGTTCTGACCGCTGAGTTAGCGTTTTTTTGCTAG
>UXGC01001083.1:0-35715 GCA_900480045.1 Eurytoma adleriae
CATCCGCGATGCAAACAGGATCTAGATTGCAGATAAATCGACACACTTTTACGACCCCATGTTAGGAAGTGAATGGATGGGTTAAAAATACACCCATAATTAGTGCGAGCGCGCGCCCTTTTCTGTGTCGCGCTTGTTTCATATTTTTTTTTCTTGCCACAAGCTTCACCCAGTTTCTTCCTTATCAAAAATTCCATGTTCACTCGGATGAGTACACGCGCATCTCGTTTTTACCAAACATAATTTTTCAATGAATGATCTAATTAAAATATAGTTTTGGGTTCTCGATTAACGGCGCGGTCGACACTAATCGTAAAACTCGAGTAAATCAATTATCCCTTCAATCGGCTGACCGCAATCAATGAGGCCCGCCTCACGTGTACTCCCTCCGCAAATAAATCGGCCGTTCGCACTCCACTCGAAATATACGCGGCGAGAGCTCCGGAGCTCTTGGCTTTACGGCCTAATCGCCAGACCAGTAGAAATTAAGCGTCCCGTGAAAGGGCATCGAAAATAGCCCTCCGGGACCCCCTCTGCCCACCGCGTCTTTACGATCCTTTTAATGAAATTCGCTTCTCTCTTTCTCCCCTCCCCTCTCCCGGGGGCCTGCTGCCGTCTCTCCCGAGGTAATATTTTGCTCGGTCCCGCTCCGCGAGAGAGCCGTATGCGTACGCCTCGCGAGCTGTCGTCGAAAATAAAGCGCGGAGAGAGACGGCTGCGCCGCGCTCGAGTCCGAAAGGGCGAGGGCGCACGTGCGACCGGGGCTAAAGGAGCAAAAGGAGCGAGTCAGAGAGAGAGCACCGAGGACGAGGCTGCCCTCGCGAAGCCAGCGTTGCCAAACCGAGAAATACCGGCGTGGATAGCTCGAGTTTTGAATCGTTGTCGTGTTTAGCATAAAATTACTTTACTATCACCAAAATATTGCTTTAACTTGAATGTTAGATTTTACTAATTCGATCCTGATGATATCAATTTTTATGAGAAACAAAAGTACTTTTAAAAAATGAATCAGTGGTATCGACGTGAAACGAATCAAATACCAAATTGGTTTTGAGTTAATGAAAAAGTATTGCTCCAAGGTTTACAAGGCACTAATATTGTAAAATTAGAACGACGGTCGGTAAGTGCGCAGAACTCGCTTTTCAAATTTAGCACCGGCGATGCGTCACGATAATTGCGCTCTCCCTAGCTTCATCCTTCCAAGTCACTCAGTGATACCTCATAAGCTTCAGCCGATGATGAATGCAATTCTCAAAATGAATCCGACCCTCTTCGCGAGTGCGCCGCTTCTTCTGGGCCTGTGCCCCGGTGCACGTGTCGCACGAGCTTTTTCACGCGACTTGCGAAACCTCCACGGAAGTTGGCAGGGAACACAGAGTTCGGAAAATGCACGAACGTTTTCCGGAGCTCGGTGAAAATCGCTGACGCGCTCGGGCTTTTGTACGCGTTTGCTAGGGTAACTCGATAAAAAGATTAGACGGCGTTTCTTTATGAACTCCCGGGCTAGTTTTCTTTTGGACGTTGCTTTTGCACCGTGGTAGGTAACCAACGAAGCTTATTTTCCTATGTGCTTATTCTGCCTTTACTATGTAATGTACACACATGCGTTCTTCAATGATAAGTGGCAATGTTATTTAACTCTTTTTTTCGGGGAACTGGGAGTTGCGTGCGACCGTCGGTTGTTATTTCGCTTATTATTCAATATTTACAAACTAAACTACGAGCGAAGATGAAATTTCATTCGAATAAAATTGAATTTTTGTAATTACTTAACTGTATTAAAACATTCTGCTGAAATGTTATTCTGCCAGCGCAGTGTCCAAATTGACGATCTAAAATAGAATGTGATTTTATCGATAATTAAGTTTAAAAATACAAACTTCTAATGATTCGATCGACTTCACAGCTATTCCCCCTTAAAAAATCGAGGTTACGCGTACTTTTTTGCTTAACCGTTGCGAGCAGGAGGCGTGCGCGAAATAAAGGACCGGCGATTTTATCGGAGGCGTCGCGCGCACAGTGCGGGCGTATACCTGCTGGTCGCCTCTATATGCCTCTACAAGGGACTTCCGGAAAGTGCGCGGTGTACGCGCACGCGAGCAAAGGCCGGGGCCCCGCTCCGCATGGCGCTCGCCGATTAATTCTCCCGTCCTCGTTTTTAATTACTCCACTGCCTCGCGCGCGCTCGTACAAGCCGGCCATATCGAACTTTCGGTCAGCTCCGCATTACGGTTATTTCGCAGTTTCAATCGATCGACCCAATAGATGATGGATTTTTAATAGCGACACCGGCTTCCACGTTCTCCAGTCGAAAGTGTTGGGTTTATGATGAAATACAATAAATAATGAGTCAGTCACAAATGAGTCACGCCGATCGGAATGTCCGTTTGGCATCCAATCGCCTCCCATTAAAAATAGCCAAACGGAGCGTTGCCTTGGTGCGAAAAATCGTCGGTGCTGTACACCCAGTCGTTGAACTGTAACTTCATCGGCTCCGTTTCTCCGCCTGTCCCCGGCTCGACCGTCGAAAAAAAAACGGCAGCGCGTGTACAATGGTACGAGCGCTCGCGTATTGTACTTGTTCGCGCGCAAGAAACGCCGAAGAAGGATGAGAAAAAAAATCCCTTTCACGCAGGTCTTTGATCCGTCGAGCCGTGAAGTTCCCGCGCGCGGCTCACAATTAAACGTAAAACGGCGAGGCGAGACGCTTTCACGAGTGGCGCCCCCCCCCCCCCTTGGAGTAAAGCAAACAATTGTTGTTTGATCAAGCGGCCAGGCCGCGGGGGATTTATTCATGAAATCAAGCGGCGGCGCGCCGAATTTTCCTTTAAGATCAAAATGCAGAATTTCGAGATTTACTCGCTCTTGTCGCCGAGATTAGGCGCACTGATAAACTTTTAGATTGCCTGCGTAAACAGGGGGAATTCGAAGCCCCCAAAGTTTCACGGCTTATCGCCGTCGGGTTATTAATTCAACGAAAGTTCTTCACCGCTTAGAATAACAAACGAAAAAGAAGCCGGTTTCTTCAAACCTGGCGCGTTTTTCTTCGAACTACACGATACTCCCGTTACTTCGGCCATTGTCATTTGTAAAGACACCTTCGCCTTGTGTGCACCGTCCAAAACAGAATTCAACCGACTAACCGCGTAGAAAAATACTTCCCGAAAAGAAAAGGGGTGGCACACGCGTGGATAAAGGCGCGCCTCGACGAAAGGAGGATACATCGAAGAAAGAAAACAGAAAAACAAACGGACGAGCGGGCCCCTCCCACGACATCCAAGTGGAACGCGCATTTTTACGGCGGCGGGGCCCTCTTATCTCGCTCGTATGCATATTTCAGTTACGCTGAGTAAGCGCGGCGCGCGCGCAACACCGCGCGGGGAGGTTCACTGACTCCGGGCGATGCGGTGTCCCTCGAACGAATTCCCGGCGAAGATTCTAATTGACCGCGCGCCATTTCGTAACGAGGCGAGCGGCTGCGCGCACACACACGTGCCCCGTACGTACGTACGCGAGGAGCGCGCGAAACGAGAGAGAAAAAAAAGGAAGGAGCGTTGTAAAGGCGCGCGTTTGAATCATCCGCCGCCGGTTGCGGCCGCGGCAGAATCGATCGTGAATCATGCAGCGCAACCTCCTCCAACCGCAATTCCAGCGCCTCTTTCCCTCGGGCAGGAGCCGCGCGAAATTAGCGTCTTTTGCAGGTATAGCGGGAGGCGACCGCCTCGAGGACGCGCGATTTTGTGCCACCTTTTTCTCCTCTCGTTTTTCTCGCCGCCGAACGTCAGGAGCGACGAGATTGATTTTATAACGATTTCACGGCCTCCGCCGCGCTGGGAAATCGCGTTGATGCAATGCTAGCTCCTTGCACTTTTTTTTATACCGGTGCATTTGTATTACCGGTTTCGTTTTGTGCGCGCGAGTCGTTCGGGGGGATATCATTTTTGAGCAGTGATACTGGTCTGGATGGAGCGATAGGGCGTATTACGGTCATTGAATGAATGTAACGCTCATTGAGGCGAGCGATTAATTGAGCGGTGAGTCAGGGAGTCGGTATGATAGTTTTCTATCGGCTTTTTTATAGCCTTTGGACGGTACTGCAGGCAGGGCGGCCAGTGTTCTCGAAAAAAAGTTGGTTTTTACATTGTCTTCAAAAATATCGCGCTCATCCTTTGTATACCGTCTGGTTTGCGTCACAGATCGTACGACGAAATATTTTCAATGTCCTACAAAAGCAAACCTATTTTATACGATATTTTTGAACGTACAAGCATGCAAATGCGTCACCGAGCGTACACTTTTTTCTTTTTCTTAAAAATAGTAACATCCGCTCTTGCTTGACCTACAAATTTTTGCGATTTCTGCGATGCTGTATACGACTCGTGCAAATGCGGGGGGAACGAGACAACTCCATCGCTTTGAAAATTCAATTTGAAATGATTTTCTAATTTCCATTCATGACTTTACGAGGCCACCAATCACAGGGCTGAAAAAATCGTGGCAAAAATCGCGCGGGCAAATATTGCAAAAGCCATTCGTACGCACCGACACGCTGAAATTTATCGGCACTATAAATCTCCCGCGGAAAAGCTCGAAATTTTTCCGCGTAAAGGGAGCCTGTGTTATCGCGGCGACCGATACGCGCGCCGAGCTGGCTCTTTATTTACGCGGGTGTAAATTCGAAACGGAGCAGGGAGGGGGAACTAAGCAGCGGCGGTCATCGGTCCAATTACCGTCGGAGCAGTGATATAATATTGGCAATTATTGTTTCTCAATTGCGCGCAAGGCGAATAAATTTGCTCCGACAGCCGCCCACGCGGCCACGCACGATTTGCATGTCAGTGACGGATCCCCATATGCGCTCGAGCGAGCCGCTCGTGTCGAAAGTCCGCGGCGCGGTTTCTTGGGAAACTCTCGGATAAGTAATTTTTTTTATCGCCAAGTTCCCTCGTCAATATACTTTCGACGAATAGCCGAATAGGCGAGATAAGAATGAAGCTATTCGTAGCGCGAGTTTTATCGGCCGTTGCGAAATGTTGCATCGTAAAGCCAATAGCTCTGTATAGGCAAACAGTGCAATAACAATCTCCAGAAAAGTCCGAAGACAAATTTATATTCCGACGGGGATGGCCGCGGCTGATGTTTGTGCAAAGCACAGCCTCGTCGGAAAAGTTTCTGTAGATCCGCCGGATTTTCACGTTGTCGGTGTTGTTGCACTGTTTGGAAACCGCGCGTGTTTACATTGCCCCCACCCACGCGAAGCGATCTCACCCACTCCCGACCGATATTTTTCGTTCCCAACGTTTGCGCAATCGGCGCCAGTAGTCCCTCCCCCGCTCCTCCCTCCTCTACGAAAATTCACTCGATCGCATTAAATCCGCGCGCAAGTTTAAGGCTAAGACAACAAGCCGCCGCGTTTGATCCCGAAGCAGATAAAATCAGTGTCTAATTCCGGCCCCTCTGTACTCGCGTCCGCACGGGGTAAATATTTGTCGAGCGCTGTCGCGTAAACCGCGGCTCGCTTACTCATCTGCGCAAAATAGGAGGAACCTCGTCAAACATCCCGTCTAAGGCGCGGGAACAACCGCAGCTTCGCGAGCGATCGATCGGGGCTAGTGGCCTTTCGTTCATTCATCAAATTAAAGATACAGAACATATCTTACGACCCGAGCCAAGTCTTCCCCGCGCCTCGTGATTTTTCAATAGCTCATGCTAACAAAGCATATAAACTAGGGCAAGCTGCCAAGGGACTCGTCGTGCGCAGATGCACGCACCTTCTCTAAGCAACGATAATTATTAATGGATTCGTTTACGACGCATGCCCCATTCAAGGTCGCGCTGCGGGGGCGTTTCGGAAGTTGCGCGTGCCATCCGCGCGTTAAGGGGATGCATTGTCTTCTAAACCTTATTACAATTACGATTTTTTGTTGTATATCAATATAAAAAAATGTATTAAAGATGATAATTTTCAAAATTAAAAAAATCGATGGATTGTATTTCAGGCCAAAATAGGCTAGGGAATATTTTTCTCAGTGCGACTTACAAACATTAATCTCAAATTTTATTGACTGAAATGAAAAACTGCATTTTAGGTGTACGACAGCGATGGAACCTTGGCAGGTTCTTTACGAATCGGCCCGTGAAAGAGATTGTTGAGCAACTTAGAAGTCACGCGATGGGCTCCTCCGAGTGGACATCGATTTTTCCAGTGTCTCGCGAAGTTGCGACACGCAGAGCCTATACTTGTCAATATTTGCTCTTCGTAAGTTCCTCCTCGTTTTCCGCGATGCACGCATCGCCGACAATAATCGAAGGAGGAACTGCTTTGCACATAATGAAGGCGGAGCCATCCCATTCATCGTGCAAATCTCATTAATACTCAATGCGGAAGTCGAGGGGCGCCCTCCATTCGAGCCTCCGATTATATTTTTCTCGTTACGAAGATCCGCATCCGTACGCACGCGAAAAAGAGCAGAAGGGTATATACCCGGGGAATCGGTCATATTTCAACGCTCAGCTGCGGGCGAACAATGGCTGTTTCGCACGTTCCGATGTAATGCCCTCGCGGAAGCGCACGAGCTCCTTCGGCCGCGGCATCGATCGCGCACTCAATTAGCGCGCGCCACAGCCGCCCGGGACTTTTGCCCGCGGATAAGTGATCGATGCGCGACGCGCACTGCAGTGGACTGCGGTGTTTTGGCGACGCGCCAGTGTAAACCTCGCAGAGGTTCGAGCGTACCCGGACGTGAGGAGGATCTGGTTCCGCGGAGGGAGGGAGGGCTGCTTGGAGATATCGTTTTCGACCGCTCAATGCGAGCTTTGTCGAAAGCTTATCTCGTGTGTGGCAGTTGACGCACGGAGATCCCGCATTTTTCACTGTTTCTTCGTTCCCTCGCGTGCTCGTCGAGCCACGCTGTTTTGTTGCGTTCTTTGGGGCTGCGAGCGAGAGTGGATTTGATGGATTCTAGGAGAAGCTTTTTTCACAACGTTGGGGATCGCCGCGTTTGAATCGAGCGTAGATTGGATGCCTTTGTCGCGAATATAGGTGGGATAGGCTGAATGGCGCTAATTGAATGATTGCGAAAAGTTTCTTTAAAAAAAAACGTATCATTTTTCTTTTCTAAAGCACTTCAAATTGCTGTCGCACTGAACGCAGGAAAGCAGTCCGCTGTATATACAGATTGGACAATATCGACCCTATATGTAATTAGCATAAGCAGAAATTGATAAGATCTAAATATAAATCTGGCAGAGCGGACGTTTAACTAAATTGCCGCTCCGAAACGTCCGGGCCGTATAATAATCGGTGCGCGCATACGCGAGCCGCCGACGTTACTCTCGGCGGCGGCCGAACGTGATTTATCGTCTTACGTAAAGGCCCCGGAGCGCAATAAATATCCCACCCCCCGCGGGCGCGAAGTCATAATGCATCGAAATTTTTGCTCGGCGCGCCGCGAATTCCGGGCGCGAGCGACGCGCACCACCGCTCCGGGTTAATTTGGCGAGAGAGCCAGTCGAGCTGGTAGCGCTGCACCTTCACGTGGGAGTTTTTGTGCTATCGCCGCATAATTTAATAACGTCGCTCGTAAATCGGCGTCGCGGAGCGGCCGGTGCCTAATCTCTCGGCAGCAGCCGAGGCTCCGATTCCGCGCGCTTTATGTGCCCCCTCGCCTCTCTCTCGAGAGCTAATCTCTCCATTATTCCGCCGCGCGGCGTTTTCCCGTTTTTTTCTTTTATCGAGCGGAATGAAAGTTTCCTGCCGGACACACTGGCGATTGTGTATCGATTGAACGATGCGTGATTGTGTGCTAAAAGGTTTCTCGCATTGCGTAATAAGAGACTGGATGGCGGGGAACGACCGACTGATTTTTTTCTTCTCTTTCTTGCTTCGGACGCGTTCAGTGCAAATATTTGATTTTCATGCGCGAAATCGAGTTTTACAGCGAGATTGTGTGGGTTCTTTTTGTGATTTGCACCTACTGTTTAAAAGCTTGACAAATTTGAGAACGGTGTTTTATTGAAGTTTTTTTTCAATTGCAAATACTGTCCTTACTTTTCTAGTAAAAGCGATCCCACAAGTAAAACATTGTTTTAATATACTTATATAAGCTGAACTTTGGTAGCTTGTAACTAAATAAATATTTCAAACTAGCATTATACCTATTTCTATAAAATTTGATAATAATCTGTAAAGTAATTTCGAAAAGATTATTTTAATCGAATTTCGTACTTTGTTTGTTTTTCCAGGTACTTGGCAAACTAAGTTAAAACAATCAGCTCAAAGTAAAATCAACACGTCCTATTTTCCAACGCGACGCGCGCAAGTTTCACTCTTACAGGGAGCATCGCCAAACGAGCGGCGAGCGTCAATATTGTGCTTATAAATTAACCAATCAATTAACGACGGCCTTTCAACTTTCGAAAAAAAGAAAAGATAGACATAAGCAACATCCAGCGCTCGCGACGCAGGCAGAATCGCACCAGCAAAGGCGATCCACCAACGCGGCGCAATAACCTTGGGTGCGACGATCCGCCGCTTACACCCGTGAAATACGAAGAGTATCCAGCGTGCTGCTGCGCGGCCTTAAAAGCTAGCATCCTTCTTGCGGGCCGCTTTCGAGGCTCGCGTCTACGGTTACCTCGTCGCGTCCCACAAAAGTCCCGCGGCTCGCGCGCGCACAATGCAATCAAAGGCGGCATTGTTCAGTCCCGCAAAGAATCGCTATCTCTTCGCGAGCTCGCTCGCGCCCCAAAAAAGAGGGCCTTATCGGCTTTCGAAAGTGCGGGAATCGCGCGCGGTGAAAGACCGGCGAGCGGCGTGTAGTTGCACCTGCCCGTTTTTGCGGGCCAGCCACGTGCGCGCGGCATCACAGAGCCGCGATTGTGCCGGGGTATAGAGGATATTTTTCGAGGACCGTCGGAGCCGAGGGCCTTTCTCGAGGGATGCCCTGGTTCTTGCGCCAGGCTGTTGCGCAGTTTCGTCGGAGGATTTTAGAGCTTGCGGCATTGATTCGTGGAGGTTTTTGCGGGATATGGTGTGGCTCGGGACAATGAGAGGTCATAGGAATTCACATGATTAAGTCGTTGAATGGGTGGGTGGAAACAATTAGTCGTGCGTATGTAGATCTTTAATTTTTTTCTATCTAAAACGTGATTGTAACGGTTACGTAAAGTTATTTTTTCTTCCAATAGCGTGATAATTTTTTTGCGAAATCCATTGAAAGAATTTTTCTGTCGACACCTTGAACATTAATTGTTCCCGGTGCAATTATAAACATCTGCACACTTTTAAATTATCCTTGAACTAGAATCTAAAAAAATCTTCATAAAAATCCAGTGATAAATCAATGGAGTCCTAACGCCGCACCTTTTCCCTAATAAACACGAAAATAAAACCGTAAAAATTTCACAGTTATAAACGTCGTACCCCCTGTCAAAAGCGAGGGTACTGGCGCGTCTTTCGCGACACTATATACGTCTCGCGCGATCACAAAGAGTAAAGAAAATCCGAGCGCGGGTCACAATGTCGGAGATGGCAGCTCGGAGGCCGGTTTTAACAGCCTGCGGAAATTCCATGACACGCGCTCGCGCCGAGGACCCTTACGGACGTATCGCCGAGAGTGTGCCCCGGCTGTGTGTGTGCACGCGGGCGTCTGCGTCGCACCTGGCGCGTCGGCCTGTTTGCGCTGCGGGCGCAAACACCCGCGGCCGGCTGGTCTTTCAATTTCGGCCGGACACGTGCCCACGACGGCCTGTCTCTCTTTCTCCGTTTGTTGACCTCCCCCTCCGCGCGCGGTCTGGCTTTCCTCGGCCGCCGCCGAGTATTTGTCGATTTTTCCGCGGCACCGGAAGGCCACTCCGCGTCGAGGGGTCGAGGAACTTTCTTCTTTACTTTCCTGGGTAAATAATTCGCGTACGTCGATCTCCTCGAGGGAGACGCACTCTCGAGCACGTAACGAAAGTGACAATCCCTACTCGAAATATTCTGTTCGGCTTTCACTGTACCGTTGCATATATCGAGTGCAGGCGTTCGGGGCCAAGCGAACAGAGAAATGTTAATTGCGGCACGTAATGGACGCGTAACAATAACATAATGCAACGACATAATTAACTTTAGTTACGGTATTATAAGCGCGCGCCGTGGGTATTATGTAAATACATGAATTTATTCAGCTTGTCGCGTAACATCGATCAGTCCCGCGCAGCAACGGTATCATCGTCGATAAGTCTATAAGGAGCCTTTCGTAAGCAGAGCGGCTCGTATAAATTTATAGTCTGACGGTTACCCCTGTTTATAGGAATTTTTATTTCCCGTATCTCAGACCAGTCCAAGGTCTCGAAAAGTGCATCAGCTTCCGCGACGCCGTGCTTCTGACGGCTGCATAATAAAATGCGTTTCGAAATAAAAACTCGCTATTGCGTCACTATTAATATAATCTACAGTTAATTTGTATCGAAGAATTTTTTACTCCGTTAGTTCAACATATGCACAACGATTAATTATCAAAAATGTGACTAAGTTTATCAAAGTTTCATAATTTTACGGCAATTAAATGTTTAAATTTTTAATTTCAATAGATAATTATTTATTACTTAATTATATAAAATTCGTAAAAGTTTAACAATCTAGTAAATAGTTAAAAAAAAGTTTGTAATCTTTTACTAAAATGTTAATAGATTCTTCGCTCGCTTCGTACTGAAATTCACTGCAGCTTCATTCAGGCGTTTCCTCCACAATAGCAAAGCGAGTATTCGCAATTTTTTTCAAATCGATTTCCCAGCGCCCACAATGAAATCACTCGACGTCGATATTAGCTAAGTTTAAACACTCGCGCGCGGACAAAGCGCATCCTCCGCTGAAATTGGCATCGCTCGAGCGGAGGCACGCCGCGGCGATGAAAGGCCCCCTGCACCCCGACAGCCAGCGCGACTCTCGCGCGCGCTCCAAGTTTTCCCGCTCCGCGTCGGCTGCACCCCCGCGATGTTTACGTTTCCGGCCTTTCCGCGAATCGACTCCGCGCCTTTTATCGCGACACCGCCATTGACACGCCGCGGATACATACGTCACGGCGGGTGAGCGGCGTGTATAACGCGGGGCTGGGTGTCGCGTGATTTACGGGCGCGCACGCCCCGTGAATGTGCCTACCATAGTGTACTCGTTTCGCTCCGAGCGTTTTTACGAGCGGCCAATTGGTGTGCCCGACCGGAGGAGCGTCGAATTTTATCGGGGCTTTTTCGGGAATAATGACTCTGGTACTCGACGATTAGCGCTCGCCTCCGGGGTGGGAGATATCGCTCCACGGGGGGACTTTTTTTTCGATTACAATGGCTCGTTCGTGCGCGCGTTTGTTGGGTAACAGATTTTTAAATTGAACGGACAATGGGTTAAGCAATTCTCATTTTTTTTCAATTTTAAATAAGTGCTCATTACACACTCAATCAATAACTCATCTTTGCAGATTTAAAAATTGGTTTACATCACCGTGAAACTTGATCGGAAAAATCAACATCAACTTCGCCAGGTCAAATAAGTTCCCATAGCCTCAGAGAAGTACTGTACAGAACTACTCTCGGGGTCAATGTTAAGCGAGTCCAGATACAAAAACGTAGCGGTCGATCCGCCTGAGCGCAAAAAAAAGCGAGAGAAGGCCGCGATGATGCGTCGGCGGCTGCTGCGACGAATGCGGGAGCGGTGCGTGAGAATCGCGCGGGCGATAAAGGGCGGCCCGCTTATTAGATAATGATCGCCGGGTGCGCGCGAGTAATGGAGCCCGACGCACTGGCGGCGGCTGCGCGCGCGCATTATACGGGGCTCGGCTGCGAGGCTTTTGATCGTCGCTCGCATGGAGGCCGGCGACGCGCCGAGAACGCGATTATGAGGATGTACAGCCGAGGCGAAAAACTCCAGGCCCGTCGCTGAATATTTCCGGCAACTTGCGTTAATTGAAATCGATTTTACGTTTACAGCTGTTTCGACTCCTCGTTTAACTCTTTGTTTTTTTTTGTGCAGCTGGATTTCCAATTGTGCAGAATGGTCGAGTGTTTACACGAAAAGTGTGAAAAACTGCGTGAAGGAATTTTGCGATTTCCAATTGCTCCAAAAAAAGAACACTGAATTTTAAGTCGACAGAAAGTTGTTTCACTCGGAATGCTTGCGATGCGAGTTGCGAAGCGCCAAAAACACTTTGCCACACGGACTGTACAAACTGGCTCTTCGTCTCCAGCGGCGATTTTGCATTCCCAGAGGTCAAAACCATTCTCTCTCTCAGCGACGCTCCTTCCGCGAATGCGCGCGATCCTAAGCCAGGGACCCTCCGATCGAAAACTCGCCCGCGCCACCTCGATCTCTCGAAGCGGCGGGAGGTATCGAGGGCCGATCGGCTGCTGCCGAGGTGCCTAATCGCTCCTCGTTATTATTAAACGAGCTGCGCGCGTTGTACGCTGGCGACCCGATAAGAGCCGCGAGGGACGCTTCGGTCTCTCCTGCAGCGTGTACACGTATATAGGCGCTGCGCTGCGCTCGGCGAGATAAAGCGAGAGAGGAGGAGGAGGAAGGGCCGTGTGGCCCTGCACCGACGCGCTTAAAATAAAACGGAGTCGCGGTGCCGCTGCATGCCGCCGCGCGCGGCTCTTTGTTGCGAGCCACTGGCACTGCTGTGTATGCGAGCCGAGCGTTTTGTATATGTAGAAACGACTGCGCGGGCGCTCGACGCTTTCAGGCCTCGTTTTAATGCGCTCGCTGCAGGATGGGACGGGGAGACGAAAAATGTATGGCTCGGAATTGTTGACGAAATGAACGAGGCTGGCCGTTGTATAATTAAGCTTTTTAATTTGCCGCGAGATTTATGCTTTAATTAGCCTTCTTTCAATTTTGCGTTATTAAGTAATGCTTAATGTTTTATTATATTTCATTAATTTATTACTCTTTCGTCTTCAGCGTGCTATTCATTAATTATAACTAATTGAATTTTTTCTCTTTTCTGTTGCAGGTGAGTTTCGAAAGTTTTTTTTCATTTAATGTACAGAGTCTCTCCACGTCGATACGTAAGTTAAAGAAATAAAAAGAATGGACTTTTTTATCATCGTCACGCGACTTTATTTACTTATAAAAAGTCACGTTTTAGCATAATAATAAAATGATTTATTAATAGAGTCCCACTTTTTTTTCTTTTTTTTTTTTTAAATAAGAAACAAATTCCGAAGATGCATCTTTACCGAGCGATCGTAAAAGAAAAATCGTCCGTTAAAACGACACCGCACGATGAATAAGAAGCTTGGAGGGGCCCACTCAGTTTTAGTATCTCTCCGCTGTGGCGCGTCGGAACCTCACGAAGAGCCTGGATTGTACGCGCGGCTATCCGGCAAGGGAACTAACGTTGGCTCAGGCGGTTGGTTGCTCGCCTCGCGCCCCCGGGGGCCCGCGTTCGAATCCCCGCCTCGGCCTTTTTTCCGTATCCTCGCGTCGCGAAAACGAGACTTAGAGTCATTTACTAGACTTCTCAATGGATAGTAAATGCTAAAGTTAACTCGAAGAGCAAGATATCACACCCTTATGCGCTGGTTGGTTAGTATACCGTATCAGATACCTTGTGATATACATTTTTTTATCACTTTTTTTAAGGGTAGGTGCAATTAGCGAGGTGATTTTTAATTTAAGGAGTAAAAGTAGAGTATCAAATGCAGCTGTCTTTTAACGCGAAAATAACGTTAACGGGGGTTTTATTAAAATTTGTTAGTACACGCTAAAGTTCTCCTACAAAAGAAGGCTATTAAATTGTTAATTATAAACGTTCGGCAAAAAATTAATTAAAAAGTGCAAGTAAAAAGTAAATTTTCGGATGGAGGAATAGGGAAGTGGGTCGGTGAAAATGCTGCGAATCTCAATTCTTTCCGTAAATTATTTTCATTGCTCATTGTCTTAGCCGCGAAAAATAAGTCTCTCGTCCGAAAACAAAGTCATTAGTATAATTAAACAAGGCCCGTGACTGTTAACCGATCCCCGTGCTCTCACTTCCACGCGATTAATAATTAATTATCCTTATTAAAGGGAAGCGACTGAGAAAGAAGCCGGAAATCGTCAGGCGCGATAAGAAACGTACACCCGAAAAAAAAAGAAAACGGAGAAAGAAAAGAAGTACATAATAATTTCTCGCGAGCACACGCGCGCGCAATCGCCCGGCCCGATCTCCACCCGTGAAAGCAACGCACGTACTCGAAATAAAACGGTTTTTCAACTTTCCGAGTAAGTCGCGCGTGAATGTCTCTCGAATCCTTTCTTTCGGGGCCCCGAAGAAGCGTCAATGCGATGAATCACGCGCGCACGCGAAAAGCCGGCCGCCTCCTCCTCCTCATTCAGAGGTATTTCGTAAGCATTGTCTCTAGCGGCTCGCGGGTATACACGCCGCGCGCTCGTTACACGTGCGCGGAGAGTTTACTGTATTCAGGACCGAGGGGCTGCGCTTTTTTTCTCTCCTTCCGTTGCACACGCGTCCGTGAATAAATCAACGCTGTTTACATTTGCTTTTGACTCATGACTGATTGTTCTATTGGAGCTTCGCTCCTCGCTCAATGGTTACGTGATTTATGCGGTTTTCAGAGATTTCGTCCTAAGTTCATGAATTTTCTTGCGCCGCGGGAGTTGCACACTTGCAGTAGACACAAAATTTATAGCACGCACAGCGTATTTTAAAAATTATCGTTTTTTAAGGTTTTTCATTATTTCTATTTTCGACATGTGCAAACTAAGATTTTTCACTTCGGGAATTTGCAATGCAATTTACAAAGATTTGCATTATAAAATGTTCATTTTATCATTAGATCAAAATAATTTAAAATTCGCCTATTTACTTAGTTTTCAAAGCATCGATTTGTAAACAAACTATTAATTTTCTTCCATTATCTCTCAGAAATGTTATCGATGACAGTGTCGATAAGGTAGGTCACTCCGAATTAGCAATTGAATACCCCGGAGCCCCCGGGCTCATCTTATCACGCTTCTATCTCACTTCCCGGTACCAAAACATAACGTTACCACCGATACCCGATTCACTCGATCTTCAAACAAAAAGACCACGACCACCGGAGAAAATAGCTGCGCGGCCAATTATACACGCTCCCCGCATAGCATCTGCTATATCGCCGCGAAGAAGAGGAGGGCCCCCGCGCGCTTATCTCGGCGCGTTATCACCCGATCCCCCCGAGTGCCGAGCGGCGCAGCGACGCCTCTCGCGCTTGAAAAACCCGCGGCTGTTTCACGGACACCCCGTATAACACCGGAGGCACCCGCAGAGTGCGGAGGCGCGGCTTTTTTGTCGGCCGTCGCGCGCCGACAAACTAGTTCGCTCTTTACGATCGGCGCGGGGGATGCCTCGCGAAGTTCTACGCGTAGATCCCGAGCTCATTCGAGGCCCCGCTCTGCAAAATCCATGAATTGCTAACGAAAGGCGCGCGCGCGCGAGAAAGGCTGATTTACGAGGCGCGCCGACGGGAGAGAAAAAAATTAAGAAGGAAAGTCGCGGTCGAATTTCGCGCGGCGCGACTAATTCACGGGCATTATCGCGAAAATTACGAAGCCGCGAGTTGACTCCTTAACGGAATCACTGTGGTTAATGTAACGAGCGCGTGCGCACTTTCTCCGAGCGTCACCGGAGAATATGGTAGGAGAGAGAAAAAAAAGCAGGAGGCGTTTGTAATATAGATTCGGCGAGCGCGACGTTCGCATAGAGGAGATAAAGCGCGTCGCGCGCTGGGCGGATACGGGCGTTCGCACCTGGCGCGCTATTAATTTGATTTTATCGGCGAGGGTGCAGCGGGGAAAATTTCACGCGAGAGTCTCTCGTGTCTCCGAGGCACTTTTCTAGCGTCTACGCGGAGAACCGCGACTGGGCTTTAACGAGTGGAAATTGAAATCTTTCAGTGGGCGGTCGTCGTCAGGCCTGGCGCGCTCCGGCTCGTATTATTAGGTAATGCGCTTTTGGCTCGTTATATCTTTTCCTCTCGCGGCGCGCGTTGTTTGATTTCGACGGCTGCGGTGCAATTGACGATAAGATCGAGTTATTTATTCCACGGTGTTTGATAATATTAAAGTAATTTATGGTCATGCTTATAATTAACACTTGTTTAAACAAAAATATTAGCATTTTATAAATTTGGTCTTAACTTTTTTTGTATTCTTTTTTAGGTATGAATACAGTTTGCGCTGCAGATTTTTCTGTCGAACAATCAACTCTTTTGAATCCAAAGATCCATTCCTACGACTACATATAGCCATGAGCGATGAATTTTGCAACCACTAGGATTATGCGATCTAATCAGATCGCCTAGGAAAATAAAATTCCGGCAAAACGGTTCAATACATTAAGCCCGCCGCTAGCTGCAAAAAAATCAGCATAACAACAAACCATTATATCATCAACTCTCTCCGACCCAGGCGGGCAGCGGCAACAGCATCCACGCTTTAACGCAGGTGCAAAAATGCTAAGAAAACAGCGCGAGCAGGCCGATATCTAAATCGCGATCAGTATTCGAAGCCGCGGGAGAGAAAAGAGCGTAGGTACCCAGCGCGTCGTAAAGGAGCGCGCGAGAGCGACAAAACGCCGCCGCTGCACCAGTCATAATAGAAGCCGGAGCAAAGGAGGGAGGAAGCGAGAGAGATGAAAATGACGTTGCAAAAATGAAAAGTGGCTCGTCAGGCGACGCGCTCGCTCATTGGCTGCGCGGCGCTACGCTCCTCGTTTTTTCTCTCTCGTGCGCGCTCGTGTGCACACACGGCCGCGCCAACCTGGAAAAAACGGCGTTATCCACGCTCTCGGGGACCGACCGGCCGGCCGCTCGCGATGCGTTTAACCGTTGCCGAGTTCACTCTGTGCAGGCGACTGCACCCTTTTACGCTCGTTGCCGCGCTGCAATTTCACGCGTGGCACCTGCGCGATTTTCCTATTTCTTTCGCGCTTTCGCGAACAAGTATTTCGGCGAGTGCTTGGTTTACTTCGTTTGGGATTTAATTAACTCTGTTTGATTTTAATTAAACTTTTTTTTTAATTTATACATTTTTGTTATTAGAAAATGAATTAACTATGAGAAAATTTGGCAACGTTAATAAAATACGTGTTCGTGTTTTTGAAAGAAAAAGAGAAAAACAATTATGTTAACCAACTTATCTGTGTGGATAATAGCATAATAGGGGCTTAATAAACCCGCATCAGCGCCAATCAGCCGGTTATCTAGATAAAAGTGGATAATTCCCTACTAGGGTGCAACGCTATATCAAAAGTGAAATTGTGAAACATTTGTGGCATCTTGATCAAATCGAACAAATTATATCGTTAACAAACAATTGAATAATAACACTAATTAATGCAAAGAGCTTAATTCCTAGAATATTAATTCACTTACAAAAGATCACGCGAGAAAAATCTAGTCGCAACTATGTAAAAACACAATTAATTCGTGGAAATCAAAACCCCGCTCAAGCAGAGTCCCCAGACAACGAAAATCATAAGTTCATCGTAAATCACAAAGCGTTAGCGTAAAAAAGCTCGGCGATGCAGGAAGCTGCAAGCGCGCGTCGCGGCGTGAGCTTGCGGGCGTCGGGGCTCGCTCACGAGCGCAAATGTTAAAGAGGCAGTGCACCGCTCGGTACTCCTCCTCGCCTCTCGTCCGCGCGAGCGTCGCAACTCCGGGGCGGGAGGGAAGGGAAGCGGAGGCGTTTTGCCAGCCAGCGCGCGCGCGAGAGCGGCGCGCCGCCGCCGCAGTGGCAAGGTGTGGGTAGAGGAGCCGAGGCAGCCCAGCGCCGGCCACACGAGCTAGCGGCAGTGTCGGCTGTGTGGTCCGGGCCGCCGGTTCGCTCCGCGGCGCTCGATAGGAAGCGCGATAGCCGCCAATCCCCACCATCCTTGCGCGCGAGAGATTTTCCGCCGATGACTTTTCGACCGGGTGATAAGCGGAGCTTTCCGCCCGAGTCTTTGTGAGAGCTCGGAGCTGAGATTGCGTATTTTTCTTTTTGCCGCTGCCGCAGTGGTGTGTCACGTGCGTGTGCAGTGCCAGTGGAGATTTGCGCGAGGCGCAGATTCGAATTTCACGCGAACGTGTGCACGGGATCATTTGTACAGTGTTTGTTTTGGTGCGCTGTGAGAGAGTGCGGATGCGGTGCGACTATCGGACTGCGGGAACTTCTTAAATTTCATAGGTAAAAATTGTTCTTTGAGCGCGTATGATATAGAATTTTGTTTGCGAATTCGAGATGATTGTACGTAAGAGAGAGAAGTGATTTTTGTGTTTGTGTTAAAAAATGGAGGAGCGTCCTATTTTGTTCCCTTGAACAAACATGTTTTTGTTGTATGTGAAAAATATCTTCGTAATGCTTTAGCCGGAGTACCGGGAAAGATGGGCAAATTGGGAACGATAAGGGGAGATACGTATAATGATTCTCGCACAACTCATGAGATAAACTTCCAAGAGCCGAGTCTGCTGCAGACAATGCTCCTTCGACTCTTCAGCTCATTTCTCATTTTTCAATCGAGAAGTTCCGACTTTTAGAGAAGAAAAAGCTCGCTCCAAAATAAATTAGACCTGATCAGTCTTAACTGCGAAAGAATACTCCTCGACTATTAACGGAACGAACATCCACCCAATTTCTGCTGTATAATCGTTGCCGCACCTCCTCCCTCCGGGGCAATTTTTTCCAATTAAGCCTCTGGCCGTCATCGCCGAGGACCAATTCCATCGACGATGGCGGCTGAAAAATCCGAAGGACGCCATTCATCCCTGAAATTCAGCTGAAGCCGGTGGCGGCGACGACGCGTGACGTATCGCGGATCGGCGGCCTCGCGATTTCGTCGCAACATTGACCCCCTTCGACTCCTTTCTTTTTCACCGGGGCCCCCTCCGCTCTCGCACAAGTGCACTGGACGCTGCGCTCAATCGCCTTTTCCTCCTCCGCGATCGGCCTCCTCGCGCTCTCGGGCGTGCGTTTTTTTTCGCCGACCGTATCGTCGCGCGTTATTTGCGAGGCTGCGTCGCTTTGTGCAACGAGCCGTTGTAATTAAGTACTTCGCGCTATGACGGCTTAATTGCCGAGCCAGCGCTCCGAGCTGTTTAATAGTCGAATCGATTTCAATGACAGTCGCGCCAGCGATAGATTCACGCGCGCGATGAGCTCTTGAATAACCCGCTGCACGTGTAAATAATAATTCTTGTTGTATTATTATGAAGTTTTCAGCCGGACGAACGTTTCCTATTTGATCAAACGAAAATTGCCGTGTACGGGAAGGAAAATACTCAAGGTGGATGGATTGGAAAGTATTACCGAGTCATCCGATCGATTGTTATGCAATATTTGTCCAACGCACCGTGGGTGTATCGACCCGGTCAACTCGGCGGTTGAAAAAACAAGCAGCGCGGAGGGGACGCGGCGAGCGAGAGGCAAGTTCGAAACGACGCTGGGAAAATATTTGATTTTTTTTTCACTCGATGCATCGAAACACCTCGCGGCTTCTTAATGGCGCGGCCGTTACCGAGAAAAGCTGCGGTGATCTCCCTCGACTCGCTTCTCTCCTTTTATACTTATTGCCAGCATCTCTCCTCTCTCCCGCGGTAGGTGTATCTTGCCCCGGGATCTTTGTGCTCGGCTTTCGGCCTATGAATCTTCGACAAAGTGCCTTCGATTCCATTCCTCCTCCTCCCCAGCCGTGCGTCCCCGCTCCTTTTGTTGCGCTGCTAGACGGAAAAAAGAGGAAACAAAGAGAAACGTCGCGGTCGCCTTATTCCACCTTTTTTTTATCCGAATCGAATGCGACGTTTAGCTTGTAAATATTTTCTCGAGAGATAAGGATGTATGCCCACGACCCTTTTTGCAACTGTTTGCATTGACGACGCGTCCGAGATCAATCGGCTTATCGCAGCTCCGCTTCGCTTTTAATTAAGACAGTTAATTGAATACCACGCGGGAGGGGGAGGGGACGAGGCTCGCCAGTTTACGAGCGATATTCGTTTAAACCACTGGGGGAAACCTTGACGCCGAGAGTAATATGTGCAACGACGCAAGCGGCTCGACGCGTTATATTGCGCTCGGTCGGAAAATCCTTTAATTCCGAGCGGAACGCGCGGGCATTCAAATTAAACACGGCGACAGAAAAATCCGCGCGAGCCTACCCGAAATTAATTAAAATTTACGCCGCAACTCGAGCGGTTACGTAAATTACAAGATTTTTCCGTGCAAGCGGGCGCGCGATTTTCTCTCTCCCAAGTTGCGTTGCTGTTTTGTTCGTTTTTTTGTTCTCTCCTCGGAGCTGCGCGCGCGCTCCTTTTTTTTTCTCATGTTGCACTCGCGGCCTTGTAACGCTTTTAATCGCTCTTCCTGCAGACGCGCGCGCCGGTGACATAATGCCGGCGGTGCGAGAGCGACGCTTATCTCCGCGGCGAAAAAGCCACCGATATACGTGTATTTTGAGCTCGGCTGGCTTTTTTTTTCACGCTATCGGCGAACGGGAGTTAAATGCCCTGAGGGGTCGCTTGTTTTCCTCGTGATTCAGTGCTTTTTATACTCCTGTGTGATATTGGTGTACGTTCAGTTTTCCTGTAGATTTTTTTCGAAAAATAATCTTTTAAATTATCTTGGATGTATTTTAAAATTTAGGGTATCTTTATAGGTATTAACAGAATATTAAATCAATGAATTTTTAATGTTAGCATCAATTAGAATTTCACAAAGCTTCGTTAAAAATGTAAACCAAAGAATCGCGACAAAATTTTTCTCACGCGATAAGGCCAAAGTAATTTATTACGAAACAACTAAGAGCAAACACCGATAACCGAATCTTTTAATCCTTCGTAAATTATCAATCAAAACAATTGCACACAAGAGGCTGATTCAGCGCGACGTCGCGTGTCGTTCGAAAAATACACGATTAGAGAAGCGTAAATAAATACGCTCAGGCCGCGCGTCTCGGCAAGAGTTAAACTGCGCGCAATAACTCCGAGAAAATTCACTCCGCCGTCCTAAGACGCTGCGCACACACACACTTTATAAGCTCTTGCGCATAAACAGACCCGCGTACAATACAACTGTCAACCGGCCGCGGCATCGTCCGCGACGACTGTTTGCCGAAGCATTTAGGACCGCTGCTTTTCCATTAGCTTGTTGGCGCGCTCGGCGACGATTTTCTTCTCTCGGTCCTTTTCGCGCGGCCGGGCCTAGCGCAATGTTTGCACGGCTGGCCGCTTGTTTTCTCGCGACCTCGCCGGGCCCCGTGACTTCGTCGTTCGAGCGCTTTTTTTACACTCTCTCTTCGGCTTGGTGTCGCCGCCACCGGATAATACAGTTAACGGGCGGTTTTTTGAAACGCGAGGAGACTGTAACTCGGGGGAAGCCGCAGAAGGCCGCGCCGAAATTCTCGGAAGCCGCGCCATTGTCGCGGCGGGAGCTCTCTCGGGTGCAAAAATGACCGGCCGAGCCGGGACTAAATTAAAAGCGAGCCGGCTTTTTTATTTTTTGAAGAAATTTCTTTTTATCGCCGCGGGCCTTGGCTTTTCGCGTTTTACGACTCGCGAGCGTTAGAACGCAGTTGGTGCTGTCGGAGATAAAATTAGTGATTCTGCACTTGACGTCAAGGCGAGCGACGAAGATGCAGCGTCAGCCTTGGTGCAACGTCGGGTTCTTCATCGAGCCGAGCGCGTAAATAACGATCGCCTCGTCAAAACGCGGGCGACCCTGGAGCGCTCGGTCTATCTCGACCCCTCGCGGACGGAACCTTCGGCGATCAATCGCCGCTCGTCAGGATGCACGCGTCCTGCGAGGCTTCGCGCGGGAAGTCCTCATCCTCGATAAATCAGTCGTCGGCATATCGACAAACGCACCGCCGCGGTGTCTTTTATAGAAGCGAAAAAAAAGGAAACGAGACGCCGCGAAGAGGAGCGACCGGCGAACCGCGGCCTTGCCTCGCGAGATCTTATTTATCTTGGCGATTTTTGCCGGGAGGAGAGTTTAAGGCTCCCTGCGGGCGCGCTACGGGAATAAATAAATCTCCCCCGCGACGCGAAAGCAGGCGCGCTCTTTGTTTATCCTTTTATATTACCGCGAGATTCCTCGATGTCGGATTTGGAGAGGATGGTTACACCGGAGGCACGAGTTGTTTTGTTCTATTTTTGTGCAGGACGATTAGAGATTAAAATTTATTTTGTTTAACGAGCCGCTGTACGGAACGTATAAACCTCGTGCAGTAGATTAAAAAAGCAAGTATGAAATAAAAAGATTATTTAAATGAGGTAATTGCATGCCGTAAAGTAACGAGTATAATTCTTCATGTAAATAAAGGAGAGAACGTGACTGAGAAGTTTCATGAAGCCCATAATCACGCACGTTCGATGTATTTTTCTCGGATGAAAATAAGGAAGTGGCGGGAGGTGCTTTTTAAATGATACATCGTCAGAATTTTCCGCTTCGGAGTTTATCAATCAATCTCCCCGCGCGCTCGCGCAGCCTCCGCTCTGCACTTAACTTCATTAAAGCGCAAACAGTTTTTTCCACCGCGAACCAGTAGCAGCGTTTTTTCCCTCGTCCCCACCTCCCGCCGCGAACACCCGTTTCCCGCTCGACGGCACTGGTTTTCCGCGAGGCTCCGCCGCTGCGCGGGCAGTTTTCATCGGGGCGCGACGATATAGAAAAAAAAGGATAGGACGTCTTCTCGGAAGCGAGCGCAGCGCGTTAAGCGAGCCGGAGCGCTCGCGGCCTTCCATGCAAATGCAACGCGAGCCCTGACTAATTTTCCCAGCAGTTTTCTCTGTCTTTCAATCTCTCTGTCCTTCTCTCTCGGCTGGGCAATTATTCGAGCTAGTGAGAGAGAAAAAAAAGAAGGGCGCGCATTTAAGCTCGTTGTCCCTATCATCGCGGGTCGACGCGCATCGCGTTTCTCGGGGCCAATTGACGCGCGTGCGCCAAAACCGGAAACGAATAAGTTGGCCGGGCAACGCTCCTCGCTCCCCATCGTCGCGTCCCATCCGCTCGCCCAGCCGACGCTTTCGCACGCGCGCGCGCACACCTATACACGATGACGGCGACGGCGAGCCGAGGCGCGACTGCTAATAAAAGTGCCGAGCCTTTGGAGCGCCGGCCTTTTTTTTCCTGCCTCCGAGAGGCTAGACCGAGGACGTCTCTTCCGAAGGGGTCCGTGCGAAAGTGTTTTTAATTGCGACGCTTTTAAATTGGCGGGGGAACATCTGCGTACGTTTGTTCGGCTTTTGGGTGGGACGATTTGTTAATAGATTTGTGTCGTATGCGATAATTGTCTTGGCAAATGAAATTCATATGTATTTTATAATAATCCATTATTTCAAATCCAATTATTAAAAATTGTAAATATTATAATGGTTAAATCGAATAGGATTTTGCAACTAATTTTACTGCAGTAAAATTTTCAGGCAAAGGGCAAATATATCTTACATATCGCTTTGCATGCAGAGTAAATTGTGCGCTTAGATTCATATGAATGTACTCATGGTGTTCCTAAAAATTCAATTATTTTGTCTGCGTAAAACACATTTTTAATTATACCGTTTATTCAGTAATCGCATTTATAGTATCATTTAATTAATGAGGTTCTCCAAGTTGAATCAAAACATTTTGCGTCTTGCATCAGTCAGCGATTTCAATGTTCATTTTTTATCTTCCTTATGATGACTGTAAATTCGATTAAAACTGCAATCTGCATATTAAAAAAACAAACATTGCTCTCTCTCTCTCTCTTGCGTACACGATCATCTTGTATACCGACGACCACCGTACTGTATTTTTCCCCGTTTTTTCCGGGCTATGAGAAGCAACATTAGCAGCGCGATAACAATTACAGAAACGTCGGGCCATTTGACTCGCTTCAGCGTCAATCCCTTTTTTCCACGCATCGCCTTTCCGACACACTTTCGACAACTCGCGGTGAAAAAAGCGTGACTAACTAGGTCAACAAAAGCTCGCACGAGTCGCCGGCGCAGTCGCAGCTCGTGAAAAGTTCGCCGAGCGCGTTCCTTGAATCGGCCGCGGCCGATCGATCAGGACTTATACCACTTTAAGCAGTGCGAAACAAAGAGCGGCGGTACGCGTGCCGCGATCGCGCGAATCGCGGAAGGTCGCGTCGGCTATTACGCGCGCCCGTGATTCAACACGGCGCTGAAACTTTCCAAGTGAACCGGCTGATTGTCTTTTTCCCGGTGAGGTCTGGCCCTCACCGGGACGCGCACCGATCGTCCACTTAATCACAGTAATTTATTAAGAAGGAAAAGAGGACGAAGTTGGTGAACGAGCGAGTTACTGACTGAGCTTTCACTCCAAATTTGTTGTATTTTTCCAAATATTGGTTCGTGTGTGCGGCGCCTTAATAAAAAGTGTGTTCACGTGATCGGACGATCAATCACCGTGTAAAATCAAGCGCCTGAAAAGATAATTTTAGGGAACCTACATAAAGCTCGAATTATCCGAGTCGGCGTCAATTATCGACGTTTATTTCGAAAGAAAACAAAAGCGGCAGGAGAAACAAAAAGTCGTGGGAGTCCGAGTCCGGCATTAAGTATATCCGACTGATTTAAAAGCGAAAGTTTAGTAACTCCTGCTGATCGCGGGCGCCGTCCTCGAAAATAACCCGCGCGAAATACCCCAAACACCGCGTGGAAATAGTTGAGCGAGCGGCGATAGTTCGGCCGGCTCGACAATGCGGCGAGCGAACAAAGCGGCGTGTCCACCGGCTCCGAAATACCCGCGAGTTCCTCGCGATCCGCGGGATCCCCGGATAGCCGGATTTATTTCCAGGCCACGGGAATAAAAATTCGCTCCCTTTATATGGGGCGCACGCGAGTCCAACCGCGCGAATGCCGGGAACGCCCGGCAAATAAAAAGTCGGATCACTCCGGCGAAATACCCTTGAAACCGATACGAAAATAAAGCGCGCGAGCGGGGAGAGAGGGGTGAAAAGCCGCGCGCGACGTTCCATGGCTTTTTCGCAGTGGCCCGGGGAACAAAAGGCTCGAGAAATATGTGTCGACCCCGACCGGCCCTGCGCTATTTATCGGCTGCAACGATGCGAGAAGCGGCGTGTATCGACAGCTCGGCCGCACCGGCTTTTCTTTCCATCGGCTCGGCGCAATTTTAAATCGCGTTCACTGTCGCCGGCTTTTTCTTTCTAATCCTCTTTCAACCATACATAGTATTTGACAATATTTTCTTTAATAAAATGTAATCAATGCGTCTCCATGGAGAAAGGAAGCGAATGTTTTCGGAAATTTGGAATTTCAAGTATCTGGCCGTGCGCGCGTGAAATGCGGATAATTCTTTAATTTAAAAATTAATTCGAAAAGATTCACCCCTCGCGAATAATATTCGTTGCAGCTGCGAACGATAAAACTCAAGTTTGCTCGAAATAAAGTAAAAGTACTCCCTCTCGCGACTTTATTAAGGAAGGGTAGTTTGAGCGCGCGATGTGGAAAGACCCGTGCGAGCGAGCGCACAAAGTGAGGAAATTTTATCTCTCAGACGGAGTAATTAAAATTATGCAAGTTTCTCGCGTACGCGCAAAGCCGTTTACAAAGTAGAGAAAAGATGCTCGCTTTACTTTAATGAAGTTAAATTGCTCGGCCATCTCTCGCCGAGGTCCCGCTCTCCCTGCACAGGTGCGGCATTGAGAAACTTCGCCGGAGGAAACTCGGGCGAGACTTTGAATTAAATTTCTTGATTAATTGTTGACGAAGTCGAGTTCCTTGCGCGCCAAATGGAGGCTGGACAGCGGAGTTTGATGGAGAAAGACGCGAGCGCGCGCGCGGTCCAATTTGCGGCGAAACTCGATGTTGCTCCGAATTTTTGGCACGAGCTGTCCAGGCTTTGTTTTATCGACAGTTCGATCGTAATGGAGGCTCTTGATTTATTATTCGATCGGCAAGGTGCAACTCAAGGCCGGGGGCATTATCGCGTCGTTTGATTGCTACAATCTGTAATTAACCAATTGTTCACCGATAATAATTAATGGCGTATAATACTTTTTAAACGACAAGTAAAAAATTGATAACTAAGCGTCGCAGAATCTACTGAGCAATCGCTAACGCATTGAATTATGCCTAACAACCTTTTGTCATGTAATAATTTTAAAATGAATTTGCAATTGTTTTCCAGCCAATGTTTTCTATCGGGAAAACTGAAAAACATCGCTAAAATGCATTTCCGTGAAAAAACAGACACAACTCAATTAATTCACGTATACGATCGATCCGAAATAACAAAGTCAATCTTGTTACCATCGAAAATTCGTTCAAATTCGCCTAAAAAAAAGAGAGAGCAGTCCAGCCCTTGCGCCAAATTCAATTACACATCCAGCCGGCCATCGGCAATGCGCGTCTGTCGCAAAACTGCATCGACGCGCGTCAACATCATATCGACGCGGACCGATGGACCGAGCCTCGCGCGTGCCAAGGCTCACTCGACGCCGCGCATATAATTCACCCTCGCGCGCGCCCGAAGCCTGCACACGTCAGGGCTGCATTCGCGCGCATAGATATACGTATATATTCACGTTTGTGCACCGGCGTCGTGCAGGCGCGCAATTGCGCGACGACTGCTTTCCCACGGGCTCGCGCGCGCGACAAAACGCACTCCCGTTTCTTGCGTCCCGCAATGCAAGGCTTTCTTCGCTTTGGGAAAGAAGGTCGTCGTTCCGGGCTGCGCGCGCTGAATCAAAGTGTGTTATTACCGTCGCGCCGTCGAGTGCCTGCTTTTTTTTTCTTTCACGTATACTCGCGGATTCGTCTTGCCGCGGCGGTGTGCGTTTGAAGTGTCGCCGGGGTACAGGTGGTTATCGTGGCTCCGTGAATCACGGGTATTTCGTACGGTGAGGAGGTTCTTGAAACTGGAGAGGTGACATAAATTCGTTTGAAGTGTGTTTTATGAATGATAACGTGTTTCTTGTAAAGTTAGTCATTGAATTTTTAGTGAGACCACTGTGCTTATTGTTTGATCATGAATTGATTTATGAAAATTACGATATTTTAATCGATCACATTAAATTTTTATTTTATAATAAAAAACTTAAGGGTCAGTTTTAAAAGTCTCTACGCGAAGTTAATAGTTAATTTTAATGTTCATACAGATTCATATGTGAAGATAATTGAAATCTTATAAAATTCACTAGATCCTTAACAAATTTACTTGCTTCGGCAGTACATATACTAAAATAGAACCTTAATGAAATTTATAAGATTCTCAGTAAACTTTTCTAAGAAACTTTTCTACATTTTTCCAATAATACAAAAAGTTTAAAATAGCCTATTACAACTTTTAGCAGAGCTCTTTACCTCTTGTACTTGACATAAGAAGTTCAAATAAGAATGTCCTCGTACCTCGCACAAATCGCTTTAAAATAATCTCCGGCTTTAGTTCGCGAAAAAAAGATCCTCCCTCCGTCCCGACTTGAATACAGATGGTAGTCCTCGAGAAAACGGCAAGCGAGCCAGCGTGTCTCCTCGTGTGTTTTACCCTCATCGGAAAGAAAGCCCGGAGGTGCGGAAAAAGATCGCGCTGCTCGCGCACGTAGCCGCGGTCCCGAGGTCCGCCCTCGGCAGTACCCAGCAGACGCTCGCATAACAATGCCGGCCACGTTCCCCCCGTCATCCAGCGCGCCGCTACGTGCCGCGAAGCCTCAATACAGCCTGCCGCACCGCGGCTCTTTTCTTCAGGACAAGCGCGTGCGCGCGCGCCGATAAGCACACACCGCCGCGCCGGTGGGTGGCTCGTCGCCGCGAGAGAGGAAAAATTGTTTAACGGCGTTCCCAGCGGCTCATTGTGGTCGCGCCGTGTCACGGCGACTCTTTGTGCACCGCCTCCCGTTTTTTCCCGACGATTGCTAGAGCTGCGGATTCGGGCGAGCCGCTAAGCGCGTCTCCTGCTGTTTGCGAATTTGCTTGACACGCGGTTCGATTATTACTTAAGCGAAGGCCGACGAGTGCGTTGCATGAGAATTCGATCGGCCGTGCGTTAGCAGTCGTGATGGATGGTTAACGATTGCGTATCGATGTATGCAGTTCATTCTTCGCTCGGTAATTAATTTTATACATCGCCTTACCGTGTCAAAGTATTAATGTTTTTCTTCGGAAGAATATCTTTCCGCGGTTGAAATATGTATTTCTTTCAGTTGTTCCCCCGGTAATTTATTACTCTTAGTTATGATCGAGTATGCAACTGCGCAGGAGACGGCGTTTAACTAGCCGGCTGAATTCAAGCGCGCGCGGAAACGCATTTTTAATTTACGCGTGACAAGCTTGAACAATCCGAGCCGACGATCGCCGAGCACGTATACCCGACGCCATACGAAAAAAAAAGAAGAAATATTTTCAATAAGCCGCGATTGGTACAAAAGAAAACGCGGCGCGGCGCTGGAAAACAATCGTCGCGCGCGTTATTGCACACCGCTAGCGCAGTATATACATTGTATATACACCGGGTGCCGCTTGCGTCCCGGCCCCGCAAGTTTTCCCGAGGAAATTCCTCGAGGCTCGGCGATCGATAAACCGCGGCGTCACGTCGCGCCAGAAGAGGGAAGATTGCGACTCGATTGACGAGCAATTACTCGGCGACGATGAGCGGCGTCACGGAGAAAGCCACCGGCCGATTCTTATCGGGCGCCGCGAGCCGCCGCTTAATAAAGAAAATTAAGGGGGAACATTTCAATTTCGAACGTAGCGGCGGGAGCGCGAATTATTTACTTTCCTTCTTCGTTTATGCGAGGCTCGGGTTTTTTTTTCTTTTACCGTTTGTTTAACGATGTGTAATCGATGAATTTTCTTTTCTTCGGGGAAATTAAGTTTCACCTGCGCCGCAGAGGCGAGTCGCGCGCTTTTCCGCGACCGCAGCTTTGACGCGTTCGCAGTTTTCCTAATTCGCGCGGCTTTGTTTGCCCGCGGAACTAATTCCGCTAAGCCGCGTGCAGCCTCGCGCGAGTGATTACGCGCCAAGTCCGCCAAACGACGCAATTAGCAGTAATTCAAGTTCGCCGTTAATTCGCATTTAAAAAAAAAATAATGTAAGCGTGAAGATATTCCTAAAAGAGCTCTAAAATTCGCGCCGAGCGGCCGTTTTCAACCTACTTGCGCGGCTTGCGGGGACGCGGTAAAAGTGAGTTTAACGCCGCGCGAGAGGCAATCTCTCCAGCCTTGATTATGCGAGCGCCGCACTTTTTTTTTTCTTTCTGGACCCGCGCGCGTCATTTCGCAAGCTGCGATTTTTTGTCTCCTGGGCGAAATTGAATTATCGAGGAAGATTCAGATTGCGCAAGGAAAGGATACGCCGGCTATTCACGTAATACGAGTGCGAGCTCGAATCATCGTACAGGTGTCGATTATACGTAACTTTTCGAATGGAGCGGCAACATCTGATCGAAACACTGTGTGCGTCTCCGCGACTGTTGAAACTCCGGCCCATCGATATAGGAAATTCAAGCCTAATCCAAACGTTGACTGTTGCGAATGTCTCGCCTCTTGCTCATGCATTTATTAAAGATTTCTCGGAAGAATTTACACACAGCTTGTTGTTAATTCACCGACCTTGCCCGGCTTTTTTTCTTTCTTCGTGACTTACGCACCGGTTGCAAAAAAAAAATTATTTTTCATTACTAAGTAAACAAGGCACTCGTACACTTTCAATTTTACACACTTTTTTCAAAAAAGTGTCTTTACAAAACGAGCTTGCATAACGGCCAATCGAGATTCCTCGGGACTCCCGGGCAAAAACACGAAATCCTCTCCCACACGCGTGGTAGGCCCGCCGACATGGGCTCAATTTCAAAACAATGAAATCATCGCCAATTTAGCCGACGTGTCCTCCTTCCAACTTATGGAGCCGCGCGGAGATAAAAGCTCCCTGCATATCCGCCCGGCGGCGTCGGCGTGACTTTCCGTCGCGACCTTGGAAACGCGCGTGGCTCGATCGATGGCGACGGAATGCCGTAGCGCGGCGGCGTCCTTTACGTAAGGATCGCGCAAAAAAAAAAAAGGAGGCCAGGCAGCGCGATCTGCATGGGCGGCTCGCAAAGGCGCGCCGACCTCGCCCTTTGTGCCCGCCGAGGAGGAAAGCACCGCGCGTGTGCCGCCCTTTTAAGGCTGTCGCGGTGTCGCTCGCGTTGACTTTTTTCCTTCGCTCTCCTGCAACGACGCGGTTTTTAAGAGAGGGCTGCTGGATTTTTTAAAGGTTCACTTCGAGAGTCAGCTTCTCGTTATATTTTTAGTAGTACGTGGATGCAACGTATGAGGCGTTGTTACTGCTTTAGGAGATTTAGCGAGTATTTTTAATTGCGTTTGGCAGATGAATATTTCTTTTCAAATTTCTTAGTTAACTGGATGATTATTCATAAATTACACGAATCGTTTTTGTGAAACGCGAATGACGCACTGAAAACAGGTTCTTTTTTACAGACGATCAAATTTTTGCAGCATTCTATAAACGTCGCATCGCATGACACCTAATCTCAATAAACACTCCACTTTACGTTCATTTTTATTTTAATCCTTAAGAAATGTTACTTCTTAAAAGAAAAGTTGAATAACAATGAACAAACTGTTTGCGACGCTGATAGTCATCATAAAAACTCACTTGCGTACATACTAATTTTACGGGGACAAAAAATCCGAACAACTTTTTAAACACTTAAATCTTCGTCGCTTCGAAAGTAAAAAATTAATTTAAATTAAAACTTGCTATGCAGTCGTGCGGTCGTGCACACTCGTTCGCCTCGTGTGTATAGGTGTATATAGCCGGGCATCGAGGGGACTCACGTGACGAGGACGACGGCTTTCAGCCCGCATAGAAACGAGCGCATTGCCCATTAAACCCCGGGGCTCGTTGCGTAAGACATTCTTTTAATTCGTTCTCCTTCCGGATGTTCAGTGTCAATAGACATGTAGGCAGCCCCGATCGGCCGGCGACTCCCAGCGCGAGCGAGCGACGCGCCCAGCCAAGATAATCGCGATGCTACTCAATGAATTTTATGATCGCGCGTAACGCCAGTGCGTACGCTTGCGCGGAAATCCAATTTAGGAAAGGACTAATTTTACTACAGAAAAGTAAATTTTACTCATTTAATGTAAAGATATACTTTGAAGTTGTGTGTATTATCAAAATTCTAATATGCGTATCATGAAGATAAAGTATCTTACGGTGACAGCACGTCCTTAATTAGACAGATATAATGAAATAAAAAATTGAAACTCTGTTGTGCGAAAAAGTACATCCATCGTGTACATGTATCACAGCGGCTTTTGCTCATGTTTATACATTCGATTTCTGTTCGAGCGAGGGGGTCATCGAGTGCACTTGCGAATCAGAATTTGTCGGTAATGGTATCCGTGCGCATGGACGCGCGTCGATTGAGACGTTCGTTGCGCAATCGTATCGATCGGACTCGCGGCGCTGCCTCGAGGAAGTCGTTAATCAAGGACTCGGCAATTTTTCCATACCGCTAAGAATGTTAAGGGTAATTTGCCAAAAGTAAGCAGCGAATTTAATACCCACTGTAATAGGATTAAAAAGCTTACATAAGTAATTTCTTAAATTACGGCGTCCATTCGCAAATAACAGAGCACACCGTTCGAGAGCCTCCGGAATATCATAAGCGAAACTAATCAAATCTTACATAAAAGCTGTTATACCATCGTAACGGCACCGTAGCGCAATCCTCGAATAAAAAAACCGCTACTCCGCCAAAAAAAACGATCGCTCCAAAACACACCCACGCACGAGGAAGATGCATCGCCGCCGGCGAAAAGAAAAGGAAAGAGCACCCTACGAGTGAATCACGCGCGGAGGAATTTTCGGAAATCGCGTCCTCGCGCGCGCCTCATCCGGCGCGGCGAGCGGAAGCGGCGCGCGAATGAATCATCGCTCCTCGCGTCTTCCGTGCGTCGCGGGCACGCGGCATAAAAAAAAAAAAAGAGGCAGACGGCCCCGCGCGGGAGCGGTAAGAGTGTCACGGGGACACTCCCGCGGATCGGGAAATCGCGCGCGAGTCGGCGCACAAAGGGAGACGCGCGAATGGGTGAGAGCCGCGCGCGCGCGTTGCGTTGGCTTTAATCGCGCCTGTCGCAACGCGCGCGACGGAAACCGCTTTTATAAATAGAAACTTCCGTCACTGCGAGCGAGCCGCGCGCGCGACTCTGACCATGCGTTACGAATTTACGATAGCAAGCGCGTCTCCCACACGTGCGAAAGGAAGCCTTTTTTTATTCTCTTTCTAGCTCCGAGTGTACGCGCCGCCCTCTCGTTCCGTTTGCCCGTGCGCGGGTGGGAGAGGGATTTCGATTTTGAAAAGGTGACCGGGCAATTTTTGGAAGGTCGGTGTTATTGTTGCTCCGAGTGGGTATCGATCGTGGGAACAATGGAATGATTTTTTTTTCGCGGATTAATTAATAAACTCCTGAGCGATGGGTATCGAGGGGTGCGATTGAAAAAGTATAGCCTGGATGAAATTAGCTACCGGGCTGTCGAGTTGAATTGAATCGTAGGCTACTTGATTTACGTTATCTTTTATTGGGATCTGACTTTTATTCTTTATTGATTTCGTACGACATGTAGATCTTATTTTATAATTGCACGAGTGTATTAGCCCGACTAACCTTCCGTTGCGTAAGCCCTCGTGTGCTGAACAGCGCAGCGAAACGAATCGAGCTTTCAATCATTATACACTCCAATAATTTTGCTGCTCAAATAAAACCCGAGGCGCAAAAGAAAATATCGCTTTATTAACGAACGAAACTACGTTCCCATGAAATATCACCAGCATATCGCTAATCCAATCCTTTAAACAAATCAACGTAAACCATTAAACAATCAAGGAGCCCTTGTGCGATACAGTTTTAAAAGCCGGCGCAACTCCTACGCGGAACAATAACGCATTTCCCTTTCGAATCGCCGCTCGCCGATCGGCAATAATTTTTCCCAGCCGGTATTTACGGCAGTTCGCGAGTTTTATCCGAGTGACACCTCCGGCACAGTTTCGTTATTGAAAAGAGGAGGGAGGGGGAAAAAAAGGAGCCGGAGAAACGCGCAACTGGGCGCGCGTTGTCGATAAATGCGCCTCGGCATTGTGTGATTTGCGAGCGCGCGCTCGCTTTATGACAGCCCGTCCGCGCGTGCCCCTCCGCGCCGGCCAACGCCGCGGACTCGCCTCACCGAGGCGTTAATATCTATCTACTTCTATAATTGGACGCGAGATTAGTCTCTTGAATTTATTGTTGCCCCGATAGACTAGCGCGCGCCGGGATAAAACGCCTGCAGCTTCGAACGCTCCACCTCCGCGTTATTAACATTCTTACGGCGACGTACGCGCCGGTATAAAAAAAATTGCGCACCGGCGCTAGTACACATTTCACTTTCGCAAAAAAAAGGGCGCGCGAACTATCGGTATTTGCACGAGCACACCCACGCGCGGCAGCCGATGAAATCCGCCGGTTTTGCAAGGAGCTCGGCGAAAAAAAAAACGGCACGACTTTTCCGATCGAGCGCGTGTCAACAATCAGGCCGCGAACCCACTCGGGAAACCTGTTGGTCACCTGCGGCCCACGCGCGCCTTTTCGCTCCGCGGCGAAAAATCGCGCGGGGACCGCATTCTGCGATTGGCCGGCTGCGATATGCGCGCGGCGCCGGCGTGCACCTGGACGCGAGCCAGTAATTGCCGCCGGGGCCGCCAGAAAAATTGCGAATGATTTACGCTGCGCGATCTTTCTCCGGGTGTATACGTTGCGGAATTTAAAATTAGGCATTAAACGCGCTGGCCTCATGGGCTTCGGGCACGCGAGCTGCAATTTCGACGAAATTTTTTATTCTCGCTCTTTGCACGTTGAATCGAGTTTATTAGGGGAGAGAAACGTTGTTTCGAGGTTATCGTATTAAGGTTCCACTTGAAAAAATTTCATTTTAAATCGTTATGTTTTCTTTTTTATAAGCGCGAAACTAGGAATTACTGGAATTTTAGCTTATGATCTTTTATTGAGTACACTTGTAATAAAAAAGTCCATTTCTCATCTGTTAAATAAATTTTCTTGGCAGCTGAATTTAGAACTATTTTTATGGATACGATTAAACCAAAATTTTAAACTACATAAAAACATGTTTGTGTAATACAAAAAAGTAATGTTACATAATGTTTCTTGCAGATGAGCCGCGATCGCGGTGCAGATCGTGGGACGACGTAGGCCCGGCGACGAGGATGGAGGCCGTCGGCCAGCATCAGCCACCCACATCCCAGCACAGGCACAGTCACCACAATCACCACCATCACCATCACCCGTCGCTTGAGTCTCAGCGCTCCAACGCTTCGGCGCAATCGGCCAGGAGCGAGGACTCCTGGTGCTCTGCATCCGACCATGACCTCTCCTCCGACGATGAGAGCGAGAAAAGCAACATCAGTATTAAGTACGCTTGAACGGTTCTCTTCGACTTGACCTTTTTCTTCTTCGATAAATCTGTCTTAATCTAAGCTTCTTATTCAAACTTGTTAAATGACCGAAGCGCTGATATGTCTATAAGCAAATGTAAACGAAGTGGTGAAAGCATAGAACTAATTCTTGTCAATGTGTAAGAAATATCTTATGGAAAGTACCATGTGACTTAATTCAAATTGATGTAGAATATTACATTTTCTAAAAGAAAAGCATTGCAATTAACAGTCGCTTAAAGAAAACAGAAGATATAATGAGAAATGAAAAAAATGTGCCGTTGAAATGTTTAACTGGTTCCAACATCTCATTAATTGAGTTAATTTAGAATCTAATTACGAAGTACATACGCACTTTCTTTTTTCTGCTAAACTAGAAATCGTTTAATAAAATTTGAAGATTTAGTGAATCGAGTTATAAAAACGTTTTGGTGTAAGAGTTGAAATTTATTTCAATTAAATTATAGCGACTCTTGAAACCGTTCAGAAAGTGTATATGTACTCTACTATTAAGTATATGTTAATAAGTTTTCTATACACACTAGATTTGCATTAATTAAGTCGCTCATGAAGTTGACACACTTTATTTTCTAAATATTTGAACTTCCTTTAATATGAATCGTAACCCAGTTCTAATTAGTAAATTTATTCTACACTATTCTTTTCTAAATAACTCCACCAGATAAAACATTTCAAACCTAAAGAAAGTCGTGCCATATTTTTTTCGAAATACACGCGTGCAACAAATAAAGTCATACCGCGAGCATGTTTATTTTCGACATCCGTTCCCACAACAAACAGTAGTCAATTAACACAGCAAAGCGAAAAGCTCATCTCATCTTGACACTCGTCACCTAATACAAACGAAAAAATGGCACACCACTTCGATTACTCTCGCCGCAACGCGTCACATTTGCAACCGTCAAAAATAGTCTTTTCCACTCGAACGCATCGGTCGACCGAGCGGTCGACTGCTTATATGCACCGCGCGAATACAGGCGAATCCCTTACGCGTGAGGAGGTAATCATCGCAGCTGCGCGCGCTCGCTCACGTGCGAATCCGCCGCTCCGCACCTGAGCGGCGGCCCGATATTGCGCAACGGCAATTAACCGCGAGTCGCTAACGGATCGGCCTTTTTTTTCTTGCTCCTTCGCAGAAGCAACTGCCAGCTGAGGAACACGCTGCACAAGGCCCGGACGTTCTGCGACAAGTGGCGGGCCCAGAACATGCGGATCAGCGGTGGCGGCGGCGGGGGTGGCGGGGGCGGCG
>UXGC01001084.1:0-35713 GCA_900480045.1 Eurytoma adleriae
GGGGCGAATCGAATTTCTGGGCACCTACAGAGAATTTCAGTTGAAGGAATTGCTTCGCCACTCGTCGTTGTTTTGTGAAAGATTTGATAAATCCGAGAACTGTTTGGTCAGCAACGGAGCGTTACTGGATGAACAGAATCCGTACGAATGCGGCGAGAGTAAGTCCGAGAGAATCGAAGAAGAACCGCAAGAAACCGAAGAACTATTGGAACACAACGAAGTGAAAAAGTCATTGTACTGGAAATACTTTCGATCGGGGGGATCATATTTCGTACTTATCACAACTATTATGTGCTTCATTATTGCCCAAGCGCTTTTAAGTGCATCCAACTACTGGCTTGCGTACTGGTAGGTCGATCGCTTTTAAAATACCGTACTCAGTCGAAAAATGTAGTTGACGTTAATAATTGCTTTTCAATAATTAATTTGCAATAATTAGGAAGCCAAATATTTTTTGAAACGTAAATTACATTTCTAGGACTGAATATGAGGATCTACTACTGAATACATCTATTACGAGCTTAGAAAATCATCGTTACTTCCATACTCTGGGTACATACAATTCCTTGTGGATTTTGGGTGTATTAATTTTCAGTAGTACCCTTATGTGTATTGTCAGCAACATGTTGCTTTTTAAACGCTGCATGGACGCAAACAAAAGCATTCACCAAAATATGGTCGCTCGTCTTCTGCAAGCTCCAATTAGATTCTTTCAGACTAATCCTTCGGGTACGTATCGCATAAGCCAATTCACTGAAACCTTTTGTCTATATAATTATTGTCGATAACGCTGGATTCTATTCCTTTTGCAGGTCGAATTTTAAACAGGTTTTCGAAGGACACGGCAGCAGCTGACGAGACATTACCTGTGACGATGCTGCAAACGATTCAGTGGTGTTCTACCGTAGTAGGAAATCTGATCCAAGTACTCATCGTCAATTGGTTCATAGCATTTCCTCTTTGTATCGTCGTGTATTTCTACGCGAAAGTCAAGGATATCTACTTAGCCACTGCACAGAATATCAAGCGATTGGAGGGCATTGGTATGTGTATCCATCTCAATGACAATAAATAGGTTCTTTATTTGCTTATACGTGCCCACATCATGGAACAACCTTTTTAATAAAATTCAGCGAAAAGTCCAGTTTTCTCGCACGTCAATTCATCTCTGGCTGGCCTACTGACGATCCGTTCGTGCAACGCCGAAGCGGCCCTTCGACGCCAATTCGACGACCGACAAAACGATCACACGTCAGCGCACTTTCAGGTGGTGGCCTCGTCGGTGGCCTTCGGCTTCTGGATAGACGCGGTCTCCGTGGCGTTCGTTATCCTGGTGAGCTACAGCCTGGTAGTGTGCGCCGCTTTGGGTGGGATCTCGATTGGCGCGAGTTACGTCGGTCTCGCCCTTACTCAAGTCATCGGCCTGTGTGGATCCATGCAGTCGTGCATGAAAAACTACGGGGATACCGTCAACCAAATGACGAACATAGAGCGCATGCAGCAGATGACCGAGTTGGAGAGCGAGGAACCGGCCACTGAGGATGTCGACAGACTCGCACTGCAGAGACCGCCCATGTTTTGGCCCGCAAAGGGGGAGATCAAATTCGAAAGGGTCTCGCTTAGGTATTCGCCAGACGCGCCATTCGCTCTTAAGGATCTTAATTTCGCGATCAAGCCTGGGACTAAGGTAATTACGTGGTTATTTTTGATTTGCAATTTGATTAAAAGATTAAATATATATAATAAGGAAATTGCCTGACTTAAATTAACTCTAAAAATTTCTCTAAATATTTGACCTGCTCATTTTCTATACAGGTCGGAATAATAGGTCGCACAGGCGCGGGTAAATCATCCCTGGTCTCAGCATTGTTTCGCCTGACGCAGTTTGACGGTTCAATCTTCATCGATGGGATCGACATTACCAAGCTGTCTCTGCGCGATCTACGGGAAAAGGTCTCCATCATACCTCAAGAACCTAAGATCTTCACGACTTCGGTGCGGCGCAATCTGGATACCTACGGCAGGTTCGACGACTCGTTGTTGTGGTCCGCACTCGACGCGGTCGATCTGAAGCACGTGGTGAGTTCGCTGGACGTGAGCCTGGAGCACGGGGGCACCAATCTGAGCGTAGGTCAGCGTCAGCTGCTCTGCCTGGCGCGGACCATTCTCGAGAACAATCGCATCCTCGTGCTAGACGAGGCGACGGCTAACGTCGACGCCGTCACCGACGAGCTCATCAGGCGCACCGTCAGGAGGCAGTTTCGGGATTGCACCGTCATTACCATCGCGCACAGATTGAACACCATCATGGACAGCGATCGAATCCTCGTGTTGGACGAAGGCAGGCTCGTGGAGTATGACGAGCCTAAGGTACTGCTCGCGAGAAGCAACGGTTATCTTGTTAGAATGTTGGAACAGACCGGAAAGTCGATGGCTGAGCATCTCAGAAGAATTGTCGAACAGGTCAGTAGGTTTTGTTTTGTACTGAATTCCAATACAGACGATAATCATATTATAAATACATAAGAACATTTAAATGTTTTTTAGGGTGCAAAAGAAGGTACAGAAAATGAAAGTATAACATGATTTATTAACTAGTGTGTATAATATAATACATGACTTTTGTAAGTTTTTGTAAGTTATAAACTAAAGATCTTGATTAATTAATAAAATAAATTAATCCTTTTTCATCGAAAATCAACCAAAACGCTTGTCCCACAGATCTTTGAATGAAGTCCTGTAACGCGATAAAAATGTTATTAGTTATTATATATATTACACAATTCACAACTTTATTTAACTACTTGTTAATCCGTAATTTTTTTTCTAGTATCTCAAACTTGTTTATTCTTTATTCAAACCATTTTAGTGGAACTCGAAATTGAGAATAAAGGTAGATATCTATACTGCGCATTTTTAGCTATTACAGTTTCATTTTAAAATGAATACAATTAAAATTTCATAAATTAAATTCGTAATTAAAAATAATACGCACTTGCGACATTGGCAAACTCCGTCGTTGCATCTGCCTCCAGCTTTGCCCATGCTGAGACAGTTGGCGGCACAAGCGGAGTGATTGACTTTGCCACCATAACTCAGCAGGTCACAGGTTACACGGCGCTGCCGAATCCCCGCATTTTCATCATCCTCGTACAATTCCTCCACGTTCACGAGTTCCTCTAAGAACGAATCATTCAAATATTTACCAAATATTAAAAATTAAGAGTTAATGAAAAGATTTCTATGAACATTTTTATTGAATGATAATTTATTTTATTTTTAAATGTAAATACTAAACATTTCAAAGCAAAATTGTTATAGCTTAAAAATTATATAATACAATAGATTTTAAATCACAAAAGTTTGTAAAGAAAATATAATTACTTTAAGCCTTATTTTCAAAACTTGCTTACTATCAAATACCTTGTTATTAAGATCCTCAAAAAAAATTTATTTTTTATAAAATAATTGCAATATTTCTCTCTTATAAAATTTAAGAGATTTAAGATTATAAGATATATTGCAGACATATCTTGTATATTTTAAAAAACAGCCGAAATAAAAAGAAGATGCAATTATCTTAAAATCAATAAAAATTTACCTTCAGGAAGAGGAACTGAGCTGGCACAGACAACAAGGGCAAAGAGAGCGAGTACTATTGCGATCTTCATTTTTGAGATTCTGCCTCTTTAGCGACTTCTGTCGTGCGATGAAACTTTAAATTGGCTCTGAGCGAATTGATGCTGAACGAGGATCTTTGAGTCTTATATACCACCGTGAGATCAACCGGTGCGCCCGACAGGGGATTTACTGACTAAATGAGTAATCGCTAGTGCTTCCCCGCTCTATAACATCTTCTCCAAACGGTCATTAGTATATGTGTGTATATGACCGTATTGAGTTTTCCTCGTATTTATTTATGCACGCAGCAGTTTAAATTGCAGCGATAATGATAAACGCGATATGCGTTTCTTTTATTGCAACTTCCGATCTGTCATCGGCGGTTCATCAGGGAAAGAAATTAAAATCATGAATATTGTCGATTGTAGTTCTGAAAATAATGATTCTCTGGCTTAAATAAAATATTATGTACGTAATATATAAGAAATACATTATGAATTCCAAAATTAAAATAGAGACCAACTAATTTCATATACCGTACTGATTGTTTAGATTAGTCGTATAATATTAAGAAAATCAAGTGAAAGTAAATAAAAGAATCGAATTAAATTAAGTTCCAGCTTTGCATATGGCATACATTAATTTAAATAAATTACCCTTTGATATTCAAAAAATGCAAGTAAGAATTTTTTTACAGCTTTCGTATAATTAGCAAGATTTACACATATAAATAGTAGACACAAATAAAGTCACTTAATGTCAAGGTTCAATGAGTTCAATTTTATTATTGGATAAATAAAACTTTGTTTTCTCCCATATCCTTATGCAATCATTACTTATTTCCACAAAAATGTGAATTTAATAATTTTTCCTTATTTATCGTGAGACTATTTTTGTGCCTAATATTGATCTCGCAAACAAAATTTCTATAATTTTTACAAGCTTAACTCTAACGTGGTGAATTTTTTTGAATCTTCATTATGTGTGCTATATTATTTGCTAAGTTATTTGAAAAAGTCTATAGTGCGCTGAAAATCCATTCTCTCACGGACAATAGGGAAGTCTATTGTTCTGTTGCTTGTAAATTTCTTGTAACTGCTCAGAGCGACTCAGTTTCTTGAATTTTTTTTCAAAACAACGATCAACCAACTCTATACCAAGTCGAATGCAGGAATTTCGATTGTAGAACCTGAAATACGTTTGTTTTTGCTATAATGGTTTTATAAACATTCATAAGTTAAAGTTAATTTAATTAAATTATATAGAATACCAAATACGTTCACAGATAAATAGGACGAGCGCAATCAAAGCTCCGGTGCCTAGTATTGCGAAAGCTCCGTAAACGTCCTTAATACTCGCTTGATTGTAGGACGGTATGCCGTCGCAGTTGAGTAACGGTGGCTTGATTTGCATATTTAATTTGTGCAGCACCCCGTGTTGCCACATACGTAGCAAGCTCAAGTTGATAATCTTTTTGTAAGGACTATTTTCGGGTAGAGGTAGACCCAAGGTGCCTTTAGTTGGCGTCTGCAATTCGCGGATCTCGCATCTTCGGAACGTGAGGGTGTTACGGAAGATCCGATTGGCTACGGTCTCCGAGATGAAGAAGGCGTAGCTGCCGTTCAGCGTTTTCTCGAGGCCCAACTTCTCCGGTACTTTGAGCTGATTCGCTTCTAGGGCCTTCATGTAGAAATTTCTCATTTCTTTAGCTGACTGAAATAACGGCAGATTCATTAGTTTATACTTTGAGAAGGTAGTTGCATCAACTAACGCCTTGTATCTACTAATTTAATAAAAGAAACTGGATTATTAATTATCATTTCATCACCGGTGATTATTAATTTAGTATTTTTAATTTTACTGGACAATAATATTTTATCAATACACTTGACATTTCCTGCATTCGATTGCCATTTAAAGTTGAGTAAGTAAAACTTCACTAAAAAATAATGAACATTACTTATTCCAAGAATAAATTTAGTTTTCGACTTGAAGTAATTTAACGTAATATATTAACGTTAATAGAATTGATGTTGACTACGGCAGAATAAAAAAGAAACAAATATTACTATTTTCAATTAACATAAGTGTTAGTGAATATGTGAAGAAAATTGTATCTTACTGTAAGATAATCATGATCAGACTTGCTACATCCGTGACTGTAGCCATAGTGGGAGAAGTCTGACTCGTTTTTGATGGAATTGGTTTTAACTGACAAAATCGAAGTTATAAATCCCGAGTAGGAGTTGTAGATAATCAGAGCAAATACAAGACTGGAAAGCAGCACCGTTTTACCGGCACGTGTCGTAGGTGTCCACGGAGAACCTGTACCACGGAAAACGATCTTTATACACCATTGTTTACTAAGTCTAACAAGTTTTTTATGAGCGTACCTTGAGCGCACATTACGCTAAAACACCAAAGGGTAGCCTCGCCGAGACCGTCGTGCGCTTTGTCTTCTTTCCAGTGGATGTAGCCTGTTACAAAGTTGATCACCTCCATGCAGATGATAATGAGAACGAGGGTCATGAACACGCAGAAGAGCAGCTTCGTGCTGAATGGTTGCAAAAATAGATTGGTAGAGAAGTCCGGCGGTTTGAAGTATATTCTTCTTCTGGAAAGTGACATGAACTTTTTACTAGAAAAACTTATAATTGTTATTAAATGAATAGGCTTAAAGAGCACCTGAAATGAACGATAGGATAGCTCAACCAGATCATGTTGTTGCGATCGAGTTCGGTGTCAAAATAGGCAGCCCCAATATCGATCTCACCGTTAGTGATACCGTGTATCAAGTCATCGTTCTCCTTCGTCACTTGTGACGGTTCGCGAAATACGTAACTAGTAGTATTTGCACTGAAACAGATAAGAAAATTCTTTGTTCTCATAATATAGAACAGTGCACAAAATTTGAAAATATTCTCAGTTTCTAAGTTTGAAATGACTCAGTTTTCAATATTTCACATTTTGAGAACACTTGCATTGTTTTTCATTAAAAGTAAAATTACCTAACGTTAAGGCATATTTCAAAAACTGTAATGAGTTCCGAAAGTGTTTCAACGCTGGTAGCATGCTCGCTGCTTTGCGAATCTTTCGCTCCGCTTTCATCCCCTACTATTCTGCTGCTGTTATCCAAGCCAAAATTTAAAGTGTACTGCCTGCAATAAGACATCTTTGTTAGCAATTCACTTCACAAAACTTGAAAGCTGGTAGCAATTAAAGATAAATGCCCGAGGTTGCCACGTTGTTTAGGTAAGAAACGCTCCTTGAATGTGAAACGTCGACTGGGATGCCAGGTGTTCCAACCCTCTTCGATGAAACTTGCGTTGCCGTCTATTCGAACGCGATATAATCGTACAGTGAAAAAAACCATTATGGTCTTAGAAGGATTTTCCGTATTTTGGAGAAAGCGGGTCTCTGGTGGCGATATATTTTGACCGCGACCCAGACGAGCGTAGTCGTAACGGCGACCATATCTCAGGAGACTCTCGCAGGTCCTGGAACATTGAGGAAAGAGTGTATAATTTGTTTACGATAGACTATTGGGTTGTTGAACAACAAAAAAGTTTTTACAGCAAAATCATAATTACTTATTGCTAAATTGATCAAATACAGTCAGAATTGTGCCTGCGGACAGAAATGACATTGCGACGCTGAAATCGGAATCGATACCGATAGGCCAGTCCTTGATCGCGTCAAAAATTTGAGCCTGATTCCACTTGGTGCTGAGTAACAGCCACGACGTATACTGACCAAAAATTTCAGACCTCATCCCCTTGCTTTGAATCATTATCTAAAGATGCATTTATGCTTTCAATCACTCTGAATTGATATTACCATTCATTATAGGCGATAAAATAATAATTGAGTAAAGTTGTAATTCACCTTGCGCAGCAGATTATCTTCAATCTCAAAATTGACGTCATCGATAATGACAACTACGCCAAGCTTGTGCACATCTACCTTGAAAAGTTTCGGTAAATCTGTGCTTTCAGTCAACGGCTTTATCGCCAACTGAATGTTTTTGGCCAAAAAGCAGTTAAAAAGTGGTAGGGCATACGGCCGAGTACAATCTAGCGAATAAGAAAAATAAAATCAGCAAATAAAAGAACAGAATAGTGTGAATTAAGTATAAAGTACCGTCTGAGCCGATGCAGTCAAACAAAACGACGTGTTTCCACTCTTCTACAACGGCGAAATCAATGATCATCTGCAGCGTGAGAACAGTCGGTGGTGTCCATGAAACTCCGAATCCAACAACATTTTGTGCTCGAGTAATTGGTAAAATTAGAAAAAGCCCGAAGATTTTCGACATATTTTAATTTTTTCTGAAGAGTGTATTACGTTAGTTTAAAATGGTCACTTGAGAAGAAAGAAGAGGAATGGCATCGATACTATTTTTACTCAAGCAACAACACAAGAAAGTGCACTCCAGAAAAATGAAACGGTAAGAAATAAGCCGTTTGTGCGATGAATTATTTAGTGATTGACGTTCAGCTAAGGCGTTGAAAGGCTACTACCGGAAATCAATGAAATTGCACAGTTAAGTGACGTATAGAACAAAAATAAATAAATCATCTGGTATTGTTTTCACTTTTAATTTTACAGCTATTGTTGTTTATGAAATTGCGATGTTCCCATTCTTGTTTTCCAACATTTTATTGTTTTATGATTTTCTTTATAATTAAATTCATTACCTAATACTTGTTTAACTTGATAATTAATACAAAATAATAAAATATTATGTGATTAAAGCACTACTATTCCTGTTCGGGTAAGCAAATAGATACATAAAAATAATTAGAAGAACGAAAAGTTCGAAAATACGAACTTTCAAAAAAGAAAACAATCGGTTACATTTGTTGTTATTACTTCAAAGATATCTCGCTGAAACTTTAAGGGCAGCTTTTTTACCTAAATTTTGTATTTTATATCTCTCTGAGCTCGAGAAGTTAAAGTATCGAAAAACTTTCATCGTTCGTGCGAGTATATTTTTAAAAAATGTACTACCAGCTCCGTGTCTGCCTTTGACAGTTTTAACCTTGGAGAAATTTTCTAAGAAACGGATAGCAGCAAAAAGCGGTCCTAACCTCGCACGCTTTTTTCCAAAGGACTTTATTTTTTACGAAGTAGGAGAAGGTCGTCTAAAATGAGTCAGGTTCAAGCAGTGAAAATCCAAAAGCTATCGGTGCAGTGCAGCTCCGCTTCATCAACGGATGAACAGAATAAGGTCTGTCACATTAACTTCGACCACCTGCCACTGGAGGTGCTGGAAATGATTCTACGGTTCCTACCGTATCGCGACATCGCCGGGTGCGTGCGACTAGTCTCAAGGTACGTAGATCGCTTAATAAACCTGGTCCAGGAATGTCTCAAATCCTTCGCACTTATCCAATCGCAGTTGGCACAGCAAATATTTTTTGGATGCAAACAAAAATACTGCATTTGAAAAGCTCCCGAGCACACAAGAGGGTTGTTTTTCTTGATATGGAATTTCTGACTGTTCATTGAATTTTCATCGCTAATCAATATAAAAAAATATGCCTGTTAGATAAAATTAAATCGTTTCTTCGTCGACGACTCCCACCAGGAAGTGCTGCTCGGTAGCGACGATGATCCTGAACAGCGCGTTCGTGCGATGTGGGGCGCGGCTGCGCGCGACGATGGCTCACCTGGAGCAGGCGAAGCAGACGGCCGGGAGCGAGTGCGAGATGCTCGCGAGCAGCCGGGCGCGCAACTACCTGGAGTACGTGCAGGCGCAGTACGAAATGCTGCGCGCGGTCGTCTGGCGGTACACCCACCCGCCGGGTCGGCCGCCCTTCGAGCGGCTTTGCTTCTACCCCGGGGCCATCCTCGACGAGTTCGACGAGCTGCTCAGACTGGCGCACACGCGACCCGCCGGCCTCCTCGGCAAGGACGGACCAGCTATCTGCATCACCGGATTCGCTGCGCTCTGCAAGAAATTCATGAATTACTTCGAGAAAGTGTCCGAGCGCAAGCTCAACAGGTGACCGCACGATCGTTCATTTTATAAGGAAATTTAATCAGCCAATAAATAAAGATTTTATTAATTTTATTAAAATGCAGACTTAAAAGCTGCTGATTCTTATTGAAATAATTGTTAACGAAACTAAAACGTCTAAGAAGACTGCAATCTTTTTAATATCTCTTCCTTCGATTTTAATCAACCAAAACTTATTTTGTTCCTTAAAAAATTTTACAGGCAATTTCCGAATGAATTTTAATAACGCATTGTCACTAGAACAAATTTAATTGTTTACTAAGATCGGTTTTTTTTTGTGAAATTTGCTACTCCTAAATAATTAAATTTTACATTGAAAAGACGTATTACGATTAAATCAAATTCAGAGTAAACCCTTAAAATTTGAGCGCATCTGTCCCTTGAAATCATACAAGAAAGTTAATATACAGCCGTGTACCTGTACTTTATAATATAAATGTCATAAAAATGAAAATCTTCAAAATGTTCAGCAAAAACACGATGGCGTCGGGCTGCAAGCTGGTGGACCTGCTGGACTGCCTGCTGTGCGGGCGCGAGGTGCTGAGCTTTCGGATGTCGGCGGGCCGCCACGGCAGGACGCCGTCGGTGAGCATGAGGCTGCGCTACGTGATGCAGCGCTCCTGGTTCACCTGCCTGGCGATGCCCGGCACCAGCCAGGAGGAGGACAGCTGGTTCGATCAGCAACGTTTCATGTACCTGCGGCTGCGCCGTCTCGTCGGCAGCGTCAACGAGCACCACCTCGAGCGACTTCACTACGAGCGCGAGCTCCTAATGCGCGACGGCACCCAAACGAACCGGCCCAAGTCACCCTCCTGGTCCACGTACTCAGGTCGACTCCTTTACTGAAAACAGACAATTAAAAGCAATTCAAAATTATTAAAAGTTATTGAAGGCATTAGAACAATTAAGAGTTGGTCGAATCCTTCTTACAAAAACTATTTAGTTGATTTAAATAAACATTTAGTTTTAAATTTTAGTTTAATTTCAATTAATTAACTAATTAAAAGTTCAACTACCTTTTCAGTTAAATCAACTAAAAATGGTTTGTTTTTTGTAACGAGGATTCAATTAAATTTTCGTTGATTTTTTTAGTGCATGACCGTTTATACTTACAGAGTTATCTACGATCATTATTTATTTAATTACATTAACTCTATTGCTGAATGTACACAGGTTACGGAGAATACGGTGGAAAGTATTTCTTCTACTACGGTAATATGAACGAGTCAGCGTACGAGTGCAAGGTGCTCGATCTATGGAGGATGAATTTGGCACGCGACAGGAGGCGGAGAGTCATGTCCGAGAAGAAGCCCTGCTACGACCTGGTCATAAACGTCGAGCTCAAGTGCTCTCCAGAATTTGCACCTCTGACCGTCAGGTATAACTTATTTCCTTGTGAGATTAAGGAATTCCTTTGGTAACTTTACGTCGCGTTCGTTTTCAACCTGTGAAAAAAAAAGATCGATGATGAACTTCGACGAGCTTGAGGAAGCGACCTTGTTGGGCAATAATCACCAGCCGGACATGTACCTGAAACTGAGCATTTTCTGCCCGGCCTCGGTGTCGAACAATCTGCCCAGCAACTTCGTCTGGGAACTGCGTAGTCCACGACGAAGTAGGAGAGATACCGTCGAACCGGTTCCCTAGTTCCGTCTCAATCGCTCCACTTCCTTTTTTAAAGAGTCTACTCTTTTTACTAGTCTAGTCTTTTTTTTGTAAAGTGGCCGAGGCATTTGGTAGATCGGTTTTATGATAGTTATATTATCGATATTTTTATTTATACTTTTTTTAGAAAGGAACACAAAAGAATAAATTTTGTCACGTTTTATGAAGCTTTTTACCGTATGAGATTTTAGTTAAAGCGGTGAAGCCAAGACGGAAGCATTTAAGCTCTTGTTTTTTAAATGCGTTTAAGTTTGTGTCTCTGGGATGCAATAAGATTTTATATATTTTTTAAGTACTTTATTATTTAATAATATTTTTTAAGATTACTTGGTAGTACTATTACTGTTTCAGAAAAAAAGCTCTTCCTTATCAATAAATATAAATTGTTACTCTGCATTTTGTCTCTATAGAATATTCACAATGTATAATTCATCAAAAAATTAACAAAACATAGATCTTTAAACGTAATTAAATTATTTAGTGATAAAATAAAAATCTAATGTACTGCAATAAATGTAAAAAGAATTTCGCTTTTCAATATTGAAAATTTATTTACAAGAGTGGAACAAGTGATGCACGAGCTATAACAATTATCCTAAGTTTTGGGCGGCTATTTCGCTAGTTTCTTCCATTTCCTGGTTACCCCTGTGATGCACATAGCGAGTCTCATTGAGCTTCCTCGCGCGGTCCTCAAGTATACCAAAGGCGACGTGATTTAGGTAAATGCCGCTCGGTAAGGCAATTCCTTGAAAACGGTACATGCGATCTGTCTCCTCCGATTCGATCTTGTGTACCGAAGCGATCGTTGCACGGCCCACGATGCCTGTGTTGCCCACCATTGGTCCTTTACTTATGTCGATGTGGTCACCCACTCGGTAAAGTGTCAACCTTTTATATAAGTAAATAATTTATTATAATTTCAGATTTACTTTATATTTATTGTACAGTATATCTCGAACCTGTTAGTGACATTTGACTTTGCAATATCTGGAATCTGTTTGCTTTTGAACGGATTGTCTTGAAACATATCGAGGGCCAATTCCTCTGAGACTTCAAGTCGTTCCACTAGAAACTCCTGACGTGTGAGTTTTACGAACTGGGCTGACATTGCTCGCAGCTCTGCATTTGAGGGTTTCCAATCCTCCAAGTCCAGTACCACATCATATACAAAACTGCCTGATTTTATATTCGGCCATGGAAAACTGAAATATTATTAATTCTCAATATTAGCTTTTATAATTCATATAAATAAATCTAAAATTAATGAAAATTGAATTTAAAGATATATTATAGCTATATCTTGTTCTTTAAGCATATTTAATTTTATTTTTTAGCTGGTTTATTAATAAAGAAAATTATACCTGTGAAGGTACAATGGAATATCATCTTTAAAAGCTGATTCAATCATAGCACCCAGCAAGAGTGAACAGGTACGCCAAAAGGCTGAGTTGATTGCTAGTGAGTCTCTAGGCATTTTCATAGTTAGTAGCTTTAGGTCACAATCTTTGACAAATGGTTTATGCATATCCCAAGGAGTACCATCTACTAGTGCCAGAGCAGAATTTTTACAAAGTTCTTGAGAAATGTGTCTAGCACAATCATATGGAGTTGACAAATTTTGATTCATGCTCATTTGTATAGGGTCTGCGAACTTGTCAACGGGTTGGTACATGACTGTGACCTTTTCGATGCGACCTACTTCATTTTTCTGTCTTTCCAATTCATTATTAAACATAATGTTTCTTCTTTTCCTCCATTCAGATTTGACTGAACTGCTTGAAACACTAGAGGTACTGGAATACCTTGACTGAGCTTGAGCTCGCAGCCCAACCTTACATACATTTTTAAACCTGTAAAAATAAGCAACACTACGTTTATTAGTAATTTTAACATTGATAGAAAGTAAATACTTAGAAATTAAAAGATTACCCTTGAAGCATTGTAAAATTTATAGTTATTCGAGGTTATGTTTAAGACTACGTTAGACACGATTAGATCATAAAAAAACACAATGATATCCTGAACTTCATTATTTAGTCAGTAACATACGTTGATCTATGCAATGTCAAAATATAATAGTTTAAAACTTCTCTGCAAACAACAGGTATAATAAAAAAATACCGGAGAAAAACACGGTGCAAGCACCTCGTTCGTAGAAATGAAAAACAATTTGAGTGATTGTTCGTCGATAATGCATTTTTCTTCATTACCAACACAAGTTCATTGCGGCGGGAAATTTGAATTTGTATATTACGTGCATTCTTTATTTTTCTCAAAATATTAAAAAAATCTATATTTTTTAAATAGTTTATTAGTTAAATTTATCAATGTTCATTAAAATTTTGAGTAATTACGGTATTTTATTTATATATCTTATACCAATTGAATATTCAGTTGCCAGTTATTTGTGTCTGCATTAGAGTACTCATTAAAAAAGAACCTTTATATTATCTACAATTATTTAAAATAGGCTCGTGCTACAAATATAAATAAATAATTTATTTTTATTTATTCAGTTTTGTTAGATTTTAAACTAAATAACGCATTTCTATTTAATCCTTTTCAAAAGCTCTAAGTCACATGGAAGGCGACTGAGCATAACTGTAATCTTTAGGCTCCATACAAATAGAAAATCAGGGAACCACTGATGCTTGGTTCGATTTAATCGCAGAAGAGCATCGCGAAACTCCCCCAGGGCGGCGCGGATATCGAAGCAGATGCATTTTTCCGGGAGAGCGCGCGTCCCACGGGACCCGCCCCGGGGCGCGAGCGGGCGTTTTCCTCAAACCGACGCCCCGAGGGCTTTGATATCGAAGCGCGCTTTCGGACGATTTCGCCGAGTCAGTCAAGCTCGAACGTGTGGTCCTCTACACGCGTTGCAGACCATATTTGGGATTTTATTTTCTTTTAATTTCGCTTACTCATGAAATGTGATTTTATAATAGTGAACCTTTTTCGGAAACCACTGAGGATTGTATTTTAAATATAAGAGTGAATGTGCTGATTTAGTGATATTCATTCGTTTTTGCTTAGGAGCTTTTATACGCGTATAGCTTTAGAATTTAAGGCTTTGTCCATTTACTCATCTTGTGTAGCTAAAATTTAACGCTTATTTATTTTTTTCCTTTAAATTTACTATATTTACATTGCAAAAAGAAATGATTTAGATTTATATTGAATGGATGTTTAGTTAATTATTAAATTCTGCATCATTATAGGGAAAACACGGTTGGAAACAATTCAAGCACGGTCATTCGGTCAAGACCCTGCGAAGAACTCTGTGTGAATTCCTGCCGCACATTTCTAGTTCATGGCTTGCACGAGACATCGAGAAATTTTTTGCAACGTCGCCAATTCACCAAAAGACACGGCGGTGGCTTTTCAGGGAAGCTTGCACGCTCCTTGCCGCCGTCGCGACTTCAGAGAAGCGCCCTTTGTCAAGAGCGCGTGTGAGCTCGAAATTTCCTTTTTCAAGGGGGGCGCGTCTTCGAAATTCTCCTCTTTTGTGCATAAGCGCCTTGCTGGCCGGCTCCTTTATGCGCCAGACTTCTGAGAGAATCTGTCACTTTTCTTGCCAGTAGGTTTTTCAAGTAGGCCAGAACCAGCTTTTGCAAAATTAAGTTTTATTCTTTTTTCTTCTTTACTTTTCCTTTTGCGTATTGCAATCTTTAAGAGAAGAAATAAGCAAATATAAAATTATGCATTAAACTCTACTTGTTTATTCAGATCATCACGATATTTTCTCATTATAAGATATGGTGTTGTTTTTCCTCTTTCGAAATAAAATTGTTGCTGCTATTGCATAATTATGAATCATACTAAAAAAAATTTAGAATTATTTATTATCCAAGAAAAAATTCAGCAACACAACATCAAACAAATAAAACGTTAACAAGTAACTTTTGATCCCACGCAACCCGATTTAACCGTCCTATTTTAAATCTTAATGACATAACACCACGACTCTCGACAAACGAGGGAAAAAAATATCGTGACGCAGGCGTTGCAGATCAAAGGCGACAGCTGGCATTCTCGCGCGTCGAAACGAATAAACTCGCGATTGTGTCTGGCGCGAGGCGCGAAATTCAAATTGAAGTGGGCGAGGTGCGGAGCAGCGGGGGCGGGGTAGTTTCGCGAGCGCCATTCAGTCGTAAGATGCGCGCAGGCTTTTCCGCGAGGCGCCAAGAAGAAGGGGGCCGCGAGATAAAGGCCGAGCCTCCCTGAGTCGTCGCTTTAGCGGCCGAGGCAAAAGAAAAACCGTTGGCGCGCAAACAACCGCCGCAGAGGGGGTCTTTGAGGATCGTTTTATTAGACGCCGGCCTGTTCACACTGATTCGAGGATTGCCCGGAGGACGGCCCGAGCGCGCGCCCGTGTGTGCGAGCGAGCTCCGCGCGGTAGTCGCGGAAGAGATCAAAGGCCGCACGAGCGGCGAGGATCAAAGGGGATTCGCGCTCGCGAACACTCAAGCGAAGTCAAGGTGCGCAAGCCGCGCTCACGGGGAGGGGACGCACGAGACGCCCCAGAACTGTGCGGGGATCGCTTTCATTTTCGAAAATGGATGCTACTGGTTATTCGCTGAGCCTTTTTTTTTACCCGTTCTTCGGTCTGACCTTTCAATAATGACATCATTTGCCGTCAAAAATTGATTTATAGCTTTCGATATTGGATAAATGTTATGCAAAATTTTTTAAATCAAAGCGTTTTACTATTACTTTATCATACTTATGTACAATCGAAAGATTGATAGAATAATTTTCTTATAAATGTTATTCAATCAGCATATTTGCATCACTTTATTTAAAAAGACAATAAAGATTATTCTGAAATAATTTATATACTTCTAAAGGCATCTAATACAGAAGAAACTTCATGTTGAATGTTCAAAACAAACGTACCGCATCGAAGTTAATCTATGAAATGAAAAACTATTTTGTAGGAAAACAAATTTACATTTCGAAGTAATAAAATCTATTAAATTACTTTTTCTTAAAATACTATAATTTCAAAGATGGTATCTGACATACAACATAGGCGTTTAAAAGTAGGATTACAGCTGCTAGTTAGAAGGTCTTGTACGTGGGGGCGGGATGAGCGGAAGAGAGAGAAAGAAAGAGAAACTCGAGAGGCAAGGATCAAAAGGTGTAGCCGAAGGGGGCGGAATTTTTCTCGTTTCGCTACTCAGCTGTTCCCCTCGCCGCAAAATAATCGGCGCTCCAGCCGTTGAAAACGGCTCGGTCTCGGCGCACAAAGTGCGTCCCGGTGGCGGACACCCCAGGCGACGTCGCACCTAGGTGCGAACGGCGGTTCAAAATTTGCCGAGGGGCGGGGATCTCGGGCTTATCTCGACGCACAAAAGAAGCGCTTCCGAACGCTCGGGGATATTTAATCCGTTTTACAATGGTCAAGTGATATCTCAGAAAGCTCGAGATGCTGTGGGCATCGAGGGCACCTCCCACATTCATTGTCTGCGACTCACCGAGCGTGCGAATGAAACATTCAAGGATTATTACCGGGCTGATACTTCAGAGGGAGAGATGTGTTTTAAAACCCTTTCAAAGCCGCTGATGCATGAGCGACTTCGAAGGGGGGTCTCAAGTATTTTCACCATAATCAAGTACATAATACCGCCGATGACTGATTTATTAATTTTGACGTTAAAGACAAAGCACTTACATAATGATAACAGAAATATAATTCTTTAAGTCACAACACACTTAATTAGATGTAAAACAACAAATTTTATTTTTGTGTATAGGTAATTTCGATGGCAATGTAATGGTCAGTATAATATTTTACATTTTGATTTCATAAAATTGAGCCGGAATACACCTTCATCAGTAGATAGTCAACTTGCAGTTATGAATTTCTGTGAAACAATTAATCGATTAGACATTGAGATCAATTTATACGTTGTCTGGAATATTAATTTCAATGTTTTCATAAATTGCTACAAGAATGAACAAAATATAAGTAGATTTAAAGAACTCCTCTTCAACTACTTTTTACTCATTCGCAAAGTAGTTAATTTAGTTTTTAGGACTTACCTGAGAAAATTGGAAAGGTTTGAATAGTGGTTGGTGCTTGAAGGAACAGAGCGAAGAATCTGCGCTCCAAAGGAACAAGTAAACATCTCGCGGGAGAAGAAAGAAGCGGGTGGCATAGGATCGTCGATTCGCCGCGTCTGGCTGCCTAACCTTTTAGCGCTAGCCGCCGACGCGCAACGACGTCCGCGGCGGGAGCCGTGAGGAGGGGGAGGAGGAGAGGAGAGTGACTTGAAAGCGAGTTCGGCGCAGCGGCCACGGGAGGTCGCTGGTCCGCGCTCGCTGCTGCTCGTCGGTCGCTCGGGCGGGCGCGAGCTCGCGCTATCTCGCGCAAAAGAACACGCAGTCGAACCTCCGCCAGCGTCGTCTCCGGGAGGGCCATATCGCTGCGTGCAGCTAGAGCTACACGGCTGGCTCGTGAGTGCGTGCGTGAGTCGGCGTGTACAAGTGTGCCGGAATCGTTCGCGGAATGCGTGGAGTCGTCGCTCTCTCGGCGCGCGGCCTTGCCGCTTGCAGCCACAGCGGGAGGAAGGAGCAGCAGCAGCAGCCGAGCGGCTGAGGATAGGCCGCCGTTGCGCCCTCTCAGCGAACGCCGACGCTGAAACCGCTGAGGTGCCTTATCTCCACCCGGGAAGAAAGCGGCTGGCGTTGCACGTGCCGCCGACGCCGCTTCGCGGAAGGAAAACAACGGCTGCACGATTCGCGGAAGAAGCCGCGTCGCGAGTGTGTATGCGCGTGTGCGCGAGCGAGCGCCGCGAGTCTAGTGGCGCCCGCGAGAGAAATAGAGAGGCGATAGCTGTTGATGAGGACCTTGCGAGGTCGCTGCCAGGGGAGCGGCTGCGCTGGACATGGATGTAGAGGCCCGAGGAGTTCGGAAACGCGACCTCGTCGAGCTGGCACGAGAGCTAGAGAATGCCTACCGTCCCTGAGGGATAGAGTTGGCGCGTGTTTACTGGTGCCTTTGGAAAGCATTGAGAGGGTGAGTACTATTTACCGTTGAGGCAGTCCTTGTGTCTTCCCGTACGTGGGTATCGAGCGGTGGCAGTGGGCCTCGTAATATTCATAACCTCACTTAAGAGGGTCGTGCGAGCATTATCCCCCCGAGCTCCTCTCACTCGCTTAGCTTTGAGCTGAGCGGAGCCGCCTCGCTGGGGGATGAGATAGGCGACGCCGACACTAAATGAGCCTCGCCGGGCATGATTTGTACGATGCCTCTACTGCCGCCGAGCAGTTAACCATCATGGATGCACTGACTGCATGCTGAGTAATTAATATTACCTGCTTCTGTTTTTAGCTTTTTTTTTAAGTAGCAATAGACGAGATTTTGCCTGGTGTCTACTTCAGGAACTTTATTTTATGATGATTAGGTGGCCTGTTATTGTTATGATTGCTTTTCTATTAGAAAAAATTTCTTTTGACGCTTATAGTTATAAATGATTTGATCTTGATTATTATAATAAGTTAATTCGAATGATGAAAAATACCAACCAATATCAACAAGTTTGAAATCGGTCACCATCAAGCATTATCTTGTTACGAGCTCTTAAGATAATACCCAGAAATCATATTCATGATATGAAATCAGCAAATGATAAGATGATCTTTTCTTTGCTGACAGTTTTCTTTTTGAAGATCAGAACATCACTCTACACTGAAATCTAACAAAACAAACAACACTAATAAAAGATATAATTATGGGACTCATGAGTACATAAACTTCAATGATTGACAAAAACACAAATTAGTTGTGGCTTTAAATAATGCAAGAACAAATAAAAAAAATTGCCAAGTGTATGGGTTAATCCAAGCATAAACTCCACTGATCAATGAAGTTTATCTCGTGAATGCATCTACATAGTTGCCAGTAACGACGAGCTCTTGAACTTGAACCGGATACCTCGCACAATACAAACACAGAACCTAAAAATTGCCCCTTCAGGCGAACGCACATGTCTGCTAACGTACGTTATGTCTGGAAAACCTTAGTCCTCCGGAATCGCGGTAGAAAGGTTACAGAGACATCAAAAACTAAGAGAGACTCCCTCACAACCATGTGGTTTAGATTAGCGCCGCTTCTCTGTATTGCACAGTTTAAAAATTTGATAAAAAAATCTTTCAACTTATGCATAGGCATTCTCACATAATCCACAGTTACGATAATCATTTCTCACGAATTGGTAACGACAATTTGATTTCCCGATACGCCAGCTTTTGTTTTCAAGCATGTCGTTCTTTCAGAAAATTCTTGCTTTAACTCTTGCGCGCGTAAACAAACGCCGGAGACTTTTCTTTGATGTGCAGACGATTGTATCACTGCTTTAATTTATATCGTGATTAGAGAAGGGGAGAAAGAATTCGAAAGGCATCGCGGCGATTTCCATGGACGTTCGGCGCTTCTAACGTTTACGTCGCGACTTGAAAGATTGTATTTTATTTTTCATCTTCCTTCTCTCTCTCTCTCTCTCTCTCTCGCTCTCTCTTTCTATCTCTCCGTTTCTCTGCCATTCTCCTTCTGTGTCGGCTTGTCGTATCTTTTTCCGTCCATGTCGAGGGTCTGCTTCTCTCTTTCCTTCTTCGTCCGACTGGTAGCATTTTGTTCGTTCATTCCTTTCCTTTCGGCTCGCATCATTCAGTCGCGCTTCGAAAAATCAAACAATCCATTCCTTCCCGCCCCTTGCATCTCTCGGAGACAAAAAATAGATTGTTGTGAACGTAAAAATATTCGTATGTTCTAAAACAAAGGGAATGAATTAATATGCATAAAAAGTTAGATTAAACACGTACCAGAGTTAAATAAAGTAGAAAAACGGGTGATCGTCATGGACAAGATAGTCTAGTGAGAAAAAACCTATGGACTTCACCCGGACGTGTCGCGTTAAATGGAATGAGAGAGATGGAGAAAAATTAAGCGAAACATGCTGACAGGGAGAGAGACGTATATAAGCGGGACTCGAACGCACGGTCGGCGGCCTTTGATGTATACAACGCTTCGCTACTCCTTTACGCCAATAAACTAACGGTTAGGTTAAGGTCTCTTTAAGCTTTAATAGTATTATCCTTGCCCCGTGTATATTCCCACCCTCTCGAGGCGATGTGGGCTTTGTAAAGCAGCCGGCGCGGTTCCGCAAAACAGTTCGGACGCATCTTTCTATCTTCGCGGATGGGACAGGGAGGTGCAGGAACATGGCCGGAAAATTGTTTGAACCACGGCGGCGAAGGAAAAACACTGACAAAGTCGCGACTCCTTTTGACGAGGCACGTCGCGATTTTCACGCCGCGGAAAAGCCTCTGTCGGCTTTTATTCCCCCGTCCTTTTTTTCTCATTCACGAATATAAGTCTGTGCCGTCGCGGTGCGTTTGACGCTTTATGAAGTTACTTTTGAGCGCGTGTGCATGCTAGCATCCAGACGAGATTCGCTCGGCTGGCGAAAAAATAAATACGACGCCGGCTTTGAGGCAGTAGAGGGACGTGAGAATTACCGGGGGTAAGGAGTGTTTATTCGGCCGACCGCGTCGGGGACCGGTAAATAACCGAAGTAGACAAGGGCCAGGTGGCGGTTGTGTCAACAATAAAAGTTTTCCGTCAATTTCTCACTAAGGCAATGTTCATGGATTGATACAGAAGTAGGCTTCTTTCTGGTGGATCGACAAAAAAGTGAACGCCGGCGCCACGCAATCAAACATACAAATGTCGACGTTGCCACTGTACAAACTATTTCGGTCATAAATTTAAATGCACTTGTCCTCGCACATGCACGGCTAGTGGCGCCCGAGGCCAAAGCCAACAAGCCCGAGCACCGAAAGCGATTTGACGTGCTGCAGAACAGACGGATAAATATGTAAATGCATGCACACCGGACGGTGGAAGAAAATTCCCATTGCAAAAAATACGCATGGTTATAATATTTCAATATAGACTCGTACAGATATGAAAGCAATTACTCATGACTTTGTTAAATTCATTTTATCGTATTAAATTTATTAACAGAGAATTAAAGTCCATCAAAGAAAAATACATTTCTCTCCATTTAACGATATCAAGCGTTTAGACCAGACACTGAAATCATTTTCGGAATATTTGTTTAGTTTTTATTTATCCAAAGTTTAATTATTTTGCAGCAAATACCAAACATTAAAAGTTTTAAAGCCTAAATAATTCAAAGCAATCTTTGAAATTCGAGAACTTTGACAAAACGCCAAGCACTGTAGAATTTCAGAGTACCAAAAGATAAAGATGCATAATCAAACTATTTCGTTGCCGCCTAATATCAACCCAATTGCCGTCTATTCATAAAGATCAAAAAGAAAGGCACGACCAGGCCGCTTAAGCAAAAGAGCACGTAAGTAGAAAGTTTGCCGGCGAGGGACAACGAGAGCGAAAGAGAGAAAGGGCTCACGTAAAGAGGGAGAAAAAAAGCAGCGCAAAGAGAGAGCGAGAGAGAGAGAGAGAGAGAGAAATAGCGCAAGAAAAACGAGCGCAAGGGGATTTAAAGGGTCGAGAGATCTGTAGAGAAGACGCCAATGCGGGGGAGTGAAAAAAGATATAAGCGAATCGCTGGGAGAAGTGAATGTCGGGAGCTTTGATATCACAATGGAAGGATGATGTAGCAGAGGACGACGTCTCTGTGCCACCAGTGCGGCAATTCGGGCTTAAGCTGTCGAGCACGTGATATCCAACAGCTTCACCCCCATCTACATCCGCGACATCCACACCGATACTTTGTACTGATCAAACGTCAACGATCATTGACCGGCCCGCTGAAGCTCTAATTGAAGGACCAGTAACCAATGGCTAATAGCCGGCAGGAATGCCCTCCGATAAATCCACAATTATCGCGCCTTGGGAAAGCACTCGTCTATTTTCGCGGATGACTTTTGAAGTCTCCAAAGAGGAAGAAGGGGGAGGAAGCAGCCGAGGAGGAAGTGGCTCGGTTCGCGCCGATGCTAAATTAAGACCTCCCGCACCTATTCGTGCGACGGCGTGACACTTGACTCGCACGCGCATTAATCCTCGTGCAAAAGGAGCGGCGCGAGGAGTATCAAAGGACGGGAAATGGTCCAAGCCAGCTGCAACGGCCAGAGGCCCAGAGTACCCCCAAGGGCGACAGGCCGATCGTTTGATCCATTATCATCCGGACTGCAGTAGGTTGTCGCGCCCCCGCGCGGCGCCCATTGTTGTCGCGTCGCATTGTGCCATCATTCGTCGATGCACATGACTACCCTTTGGCCTCTGCCCCCGCTTCTTCTTCCGCGCGCTCGTTCAAGGCTACTCGCTTTGATTCGCACGCGCCGCTTCCCTTTGCATTCGACGCTCTTTGTCGCTCGCTCCGGCCTATGAATCTCATCGCGCGCGCCCCCGCCGATCCGGACCCAGAGTACCCTGGCTCTAAGTGCCTGGAAACTGTCGAGTGCACTTTGCCCCTACGGATTCGCTGCACCGCCGCCTCTATGACTGTCCCCAGGCTGCCGACCGAATTCCTCCTGACGTTTATTTTACTCTCCTATGGTTTTCCATAGAGTTGCTAATAGCGATCTCTGTTGTTAGCTATAAATTTTTGCTAGCTTCAGCGTTGATAAGTTTGCGTTACACATTGAAGTTGTGTTTTAGTTATCATCAATATATATCAATTCTATTCTGAAGATAATAAACCTACACAAAATAAATAAAGTTCGAAGGCACAAAGACTAAACGCGAATCAACAGTATCTATAGGTCCCCTTAACGTCATGTTCAAGGTCATTTCAAGGTCAAAATTGTTATTCCCAGGAATTCTTTAGGGGTACTTAGATCCTAGGGAAAAAATTGTGAACGCTTGAACCATTCTGATAAAGAATTCGTTTTCAGGATCCCAAAACCATGTAAATATAATAGTGTGGTACCGAGGGCATGACCTTTTTCTGTACCTGTACTATATCAATAGTTTTTGACTTTCATGTGACCTTTATAAGACATTTACAAAAAGAATTAAATAGAATTAAAGAATTATAAATATTCTTTCTTTGTAAATAACAAATTAGATTTCAAAATGACTAAACCTGACGTGATGAAGTTCAGTGGATATTGGATAGTTCATACTTAAATCGATATTTTTTATTTTGCATGTCTAAATTTTAAAGCTAATCTTTATATTAGTATAATTGCAAAAAAAATTATTGATTAAAGAGAATCCTGGATTTATATATATATGAGTTTTAAAAACTGAATGAATAGGTAGATGAATCAGTAATTCACAAGAAAGTACCAAAAATGTCGCTCCGAGATGCAAGACTAACCCACGTACGATGGTAACGTCAGATCTGATTGAAAGAGCATGTCTAAAGAAGAAAGTTCGGTAATAGTATTCAAGTAGAGATCAGGTGAGAAATAAATATTTATACATTATAAAATGTAATAAAGAATTTATGAATGAACGTCGCTATAAAAAGTAATGCTGCATGGACCAATCAGTCAGTCCTCTGTAGAAGAGAGGGAACCCAAAATACTCTATACTCACTATGCATAGAACATACTCTACATAGATACCACTCTACACATATACATGAATAAATATGCGTGGGCGCATATTTATTCCAACAGAAAGAAAAGAAGAATCACGAGCAGCGAGGCTCGCGCGCTGGGCGGCGGTCGTGGATGGAGTTTCGCTTGGACGGTTTCCAAGTTTCGCCGTTCGTTCATTCATTCGCCGTCGAAATACTGGAGAGTTTTCCGATTGCGACGACACGTGCAATCTCGTTTCAATGGCTCGTATGCAAATATTGCCCGTGAAACTTATCGGCACGCCCCTATTATTTTTTCGTTGCACGCAAAAGCGTCCGTTATCGAGTGCTTTTATTGAAACATTGGTCCTCAAGCTCGTATAAAACACAAAATACACATTAAGCGAGCTCCGCGGAATTTCCGAGGGCCATTTACCGATGCGGCGGAGCTTCGTATGGTGATAAGGATGCGTTTAAGAGAGAAGATGAAAAGGAAGCGAGTCGTGAGTGTCTTGGGTCCGAAGCCTAATCAAATATTTGTGGCCCGTTACCGTAAATAACAGTTACGCCCTAAATTGGATCGTGACGTTTATGCGAAGGCATGAAAGGCGCCGCGCGAGAAAAAAGGAAGAGCTAAAGTAGATTAGCGAATCGGACTTGCGCCGACGGCAATAAAGTCTCACTGGGCAAAAATCCACCTGGTCATATGTGACTTTCAATATGTGTGTGTCTGCATATGCAAGTGCCTGCGGCGAAACATCAACCGATCGCGTCCGGGGATATCGGCAAAAACGACGCCGAGTGCCGAGAGAGTAAAAACGGCAAGCGAGGCGTTTTATCTTCCGCCTTGGTCGAGCCTTAATTAAGAGCAATTTCAGCGAGTTCCTGCTAATTGGCAGCCATACTGGAATCTCCCGGCAAGCCGAGAATGCCGCTGGGCTTTGCGAAATTTCTTGTATCGCTTGATGAAGAAATTCGAATTGAATTAGTCGATTATTAACCGACTTACAATGCTTACTGTAATACAGTAATATCTAAATTCTAAATCCGCTGTAAAGATTTTGCTGTTTGAGATTTTTGTCTCACTTCCGTTTCAATTTCACACCAGAATCTAGCAACTTCTTAGGATTTGAGTTTTCTATCTCGCTACATTGGCGCGATCAAAACATTGACACCAGGTGCAGCTCGGTACAAAGGTTCAAACAAAAGAAAATAAAGGGTCAGTGGAATACATAATCGAATTGAAAATGAGAGAAAGAGAGAGCCGGCTTATCCGAAGTCGGAGGTCGACCTTGGTATGCGCAAACACGCTGGCAGCATGGAAGAGCGCGACCGACCGCGGGTGGAAGGAGGACGGTGATGCTGCCGCGAGAGAGAGCCCACTGGAATTCCGACTTTTCGTTTTTATTGCCGCGCTGCGAGTATCGCGAAAGGGAAGAATCGTGGCGGCGGCATCTGCGCCTCTCGCCAAACGCCAGGCGGCCTGGCCGTTTCTTTGCGGAATCGAGCTCCCTCGGGTACGGCCACTTTTAATGCTGTATCAGCCGGTTCCATTCACTCTTTGCGCCGCTCGTTTGTATTTCCCGTCCCGCTTGCGAATTGTGTCGAGATTTTCGACCGGATTTCATTCAGCGCTTTTTGCTTCCTTGAGGATCAAACGAAAATCTTTGCGTCTCGACCAATGGTCAATTTTGCATTCACTGATTTTATATGAGGATAATTTTAGGTGACAAGTCGACTTTCTGTCAAGTTTCATATTGGTATAAAGGAAAGCTACGTGGATCTTTAGGTCTGCAGCGGATGTTTTTGAAACAATTTTTGTTTACATTTTTTAAACAGGGTATAGGCGGAAACCTGAGGCGCGCGTAGCGCCCTTCAATCTTCCTAGTCCTCTGTAAAAAAATAAAAAGAGCACTGTAAGACGTACTTCTAAGGGTGCAGCACAAGCATTTTGATATGAAAGCATCGTGAAAATCCTCTTAATAGGATCTACTTGTTTACGAATTTCTAATGCTTTTCATTACTCTAGGGTGAAAAAACCAGGGGGCAAGCTTCTTTTGCAAGCATGCGAGAACGCCAAGAGTACATCAGTGGTCGCGCGCATGCATCTGGGCTAACTCTCGCATATACGCGCCGGTGTTTGGCCATGCGGCGAGACAGACGCGGGCGCGCGCCTCGCTTTCATCCTCCTCCTCCTTCTCTCTTTACAAATGATATTAGCGCTCGCGCGCGGTCGAGCCAAAAGGAACCGCCTCTCTGTGTCCGATGCACCCGCAACCCGAGCAGCTGTTCGCGTTTTTCTCCTCGTCTCCCTTTTTCCGTTCCTCTCTCGCTTTTTTATGACTTTTCCTTTTTTTTATTATTTATGCTTTTATGCTTTAAGGAAATTTACGTGCGCCTGTATAGATGGGATAGATGCTTAAACGGTATGGCGTGAGAACAAGAAATCGACGATTTGTCGGTGATAGGCTAATTCCCATTTTACACGCTGTATTTCAATTTAAAAAATGTATAGGATTGAATTGAAGTTCGAGGTAAAAAAAATTTAAATGATTAATAAAAAAAGAATTTCTAAGTGTTTGCTTCCAATTCTTAAGCCGTGCAAAATTTAGCAAAATAGTCTACTTCATGGTTCGGAAATCCTTACAAAATGCAAGCATCCTTCTAGGAGAGAGATAAAAATTCAAGGTACGCGGAGATGGTGGATTTCTTGTACGGGGTTTGGCTTTTAACTCCGCTACAAAATTTATCAGAAGCACTTCGTCTTTTATTCCAGCCCTCAAGAAAGAACCACTTGAATCAGCTGATCGCGGTTTTTCTTTTATATTGTAGTTGATGAACAATTTCTATTCAATTTTCTCACTCGAGACAGGAGTCTGCAAATTTCACGATTAAAATGTTGCAAGGCAACGACTGCGAACTTCGAGGGTGACGGGCAAGAATAAAAGACCACGACGCTCGAAATGCTCATCCGCAATTAAAAAAAAAACATCGCAAAGTTTAAGGGGAAGAAAGAGACCTACGACTAGACGCGTCGTAAAGAATTAGAAAACACCAAGGTCAGCTCCTGAAAGGAACGACGGGGAGAAAAGAAGCGCGAGCGAATTCAAGTGCCCGGGAGACTTTTGCTGCTCTTCTGTTCAGCGGGACTGTTCGAAGAGAGGTGCTGTTATGCTAGGATAGTGAACAGTATATATTTTAACATAAACTAATATTTATTTCGCTTAACGTTAATACGGTTCCGCTGAGCTAACCAGTGAGAAACAGAGAAAAGGGGGCTGATGAACCACCTCCAAACGCCTTATACCCCAGAAGGAGCCATTTTTGCCGTTGAAATTCGTCCTTTCCCATGGTCGGCTATCCCGCGTGCCCTCGTTGCTTGCAAGTTACATGTTGGATGATATGGAAAGCTATCCGGCTTCAAGTTTCCCCATGCATGCTTGACTTCATGGTGTTGGCTGTCCACCGAAATCACATCTCATGTTACGTGCTGAATCGAGGAATGCTGGTGGTCGCAGATTTGTTATCAACCTCGTAAGACGTCGACCGTCTTACCTATGTTGCCCAGCGTGGTCTAATGGATGAGATCCGCGAGAATCACCGCGTGACTACGCCGAACCAAGAGCGAGAGTATTCACGCCAGTTTTTGACTATCAATTGCTGACCAGCGGTGTCTGACCAGCGACTTAGGACTGCGTGATCTTTCGGTGCAAGTATCATACCGTACATCTAACATTAAGTTCGTGCTCGCGTATGTGACATGCTGAATAATTCTACTTAAAGCACAAAAGCTTCCAATACCATGGATTATACGGGTGATGTAAATTCATTTCTGGGCCCATTTCTAGGTCAATAGTATGAAATAAAGAGATTGTATATAATATATACACTATAGATGGATGTCTAACCGATCAGTATTGTATATTGAAAAGATGAGGTGAGAAGAGCTTCAGTTTTAATAACAGAAAGAGCACATCAAAAAGAGATTGAAATAAAAATATGTTACTCCTTTAATTAATAAATACAAGAAACACACTACGTCAGGAGCTATCACAAGCGATGACAGTAATTTGTCATTTAAGAGCCGCGATATTTTTAATTGTAGGTCGCACTGGTGACTGAAGGAAATGAAAGAAGCGCGAGGGCGCAAGACAGGGGGAGGGAACGGCACAAAACGTTACAAACAAATAACCTAGAGAGCTGCGCAAAGGACGCTAAAGGAGAGGAGCGAGAAAAAAAAGAAAGGAGCCAAAGGAGAGAATAAAGAGCGTCGCAAAAGACAGACGCTCGCTCGCGTATATATACACTCGCGCGCGCAAAAAAAGCACGTCTGTGTGTCTTCATTGTCAAAGGTGCCGCGCCACGATCTTTGTTCTTTGATCTGTCTCACTCCACCCCCCGGCTCGGCTCTCCGCTATTTTTCTCGCCCCCCCCTCCCCCCTCTTCTCCATCCCCCCTTGCTCTGGCAGACAAACGACTCGGAGAGAGAGGAAAAGCAGCCCTCCTTTGGCCGAGCCGATCAAACAATCATGATATTCCACATGAGTCACGATTATGCGCGCCGAGCACAAAGTCGGCTTTGACCTTTCCGAGCGCCGCCGATAGGGGAACCTAGACGCCGCCGCGTTAATTTCTTATCTGCGACGCAATTAGATTAATCGACCTTTTTTCACCGGCTCTTTTATAAGCTTTCTCTTTTTATCTCTACTCGCAGCACCTAAGGGAGCTTCGAAAAAATTGTTAGAACTCTTCATGGATTTTCGATGTAACCTCCATATTATCTAAAAATGTCGCTCATTAATATTGTGATAAATTATATTACGAGGTATCTGGCATTATTAATTATTTTGATTACATTTTATAGAAATTTGGATGACGCACTGTGTTACTTATCCAATAATTGGCATCTTTTAAGAACCTCCACATACACACTATTCGAAATTTGGTTTTGGGGAGACCATCCATCAAGTACAGCGCTAATGACCGATAATCGTGGGCAACCCATCGGTTAAGAAAAAGGTCTTCGTAAAATCCCAATTTGAGGTAACCCCGTTTCCCTAAGTATAGGAAAAGCCGCGCGAGACGCCGATCAATCATCAGAGGAGACGGCCGTGCCCGTTAATTGATGCTTGAATTTGACGGCAGCTGGCGCGAGCGGAGGCGTCGATAGCCTCGCGGAGCCGGACGGGGAGTAGGGGAGAAGGGGGGGGGCGACTTGACCCTGGGCCGGTGAAGAGAGTCGAGACCGACAACCCCCGGGTGTAAATACGCGTGAAGCGAGCCGGCGAAGATCAAAGCGCGCGCCGCACCCATGTGCGCTGTGTGTCGTCGCTCTCGCCCCCTCCTTTTTTCGCTGGCCGCTTCTTCCTTTTCCCTCGCTCTCTCAATTTGTCGCCGATACTCCTGCCGTTTTTCCAACGTGTATACATGGACCGAGTATCGTGTGCTCATGCCCCCTCAGGGGGTCTGTTGCGAAATGGCCCGTGAGAGAGTCCGGTCGGCAAGATCCAAGGGATCGTTTGGCCAACGGTCACCGCGTCGAAATTGAGCAAGACATTGGTAGATATGACGGCGGTCCGGAGGGCTCTTGCAACGATTTGCTGCTCACTGTCGTCGGTATTTCTTTCGTCCACGGATGAGTCAATTTTAATGGTTTCCAGCCTTCAGGTTGGTCAACCAGTTTGGGAGTTTGCTCTGGTTTGACTTGGAACCTGCTGTGGCAATTGAATTTTGTGAGAGCAAAATTGTGACATGGACAACTATGTTTAGCTTTTAAAACATCAATGTTTGATGGTTGAAAATTAAACCTCTGATTTCAATAAGACCTTTATAAGAAACTCATTCCATTTTAACAAGCTAGAACTCTAATTAAGTTACTACATCTTATCATTTAATTTATAACTTCCTTGAATAGAATTGAATATGTTGACCGCTAAATACTTTAAATCTTAATCGAAAGTTTCTTAAAATTGGTAATGCTATAAATTAATGATGAAGAGATTATTTATTTTATTTACTTTGAATTTCTTTTAGATTCTCCAATTTCATAGAACATTTTAGAATGTTCGATCTTTAAGTATTTGTCAAATCTTTAAATTTTTTATTAATTAATTGTCTAATTAAAAAAAATTGATTCATGAATTGAAACAACTGCTTAATACCGGTGATACGAAAACTTGGCCTCAATAAACACAAGGTTATAGTTGACTCCAAGTTTAGATAGCAGTTACCAAGCGACTTGTTGCTCGCAACATCGTAAAGGTAAAGCCGCACCATAAATTCCTGCACTCCGGCATACTAATCGCGATTAATTTCGGCAAAGCTGAAGAGAAGAAAAAACCAAACCTCATTAAAAAAAAATAATAAAAGCCAGCCTCGAATTAATAATTCATCAAAGCTATGGTACTCGGCACCACTCTAAAAAGATTTTTCGTACTTCCTAGTCTCGAAGAGGCATACGCATCTCGGTCGCGCATCTTTTGAAGTTTCGAACGTCTTATCTTCGCGCTCACCTGACTCTCCGTTTCATTAATTTCTCAGCTAAGCGCGTTTGATTTTTCGCCGTCGCGGCTGTATGAAAGAGAGAGAGAGAGAGAGAGAGAGAGAAATTTTTCCGTGTCCCGATGCATTTAATTACGCTGGCCGAGCTCGAAAACTGGTTTCCGAGGCTCGGCATGTGTATGATACACACGCAGGGATAGTATATGCCGCCGACGTATAATGCCGGGGCTTATCAAGATCTCGCTACGCCGGCGCGCGCGGAAACCATCAAAGAGTCCTTTGAAGTTTACTCGGTGTCCTCGGCTTCTCGCTCGCTCTCTCTCCTTCCCCTTCCTTCACCATCGTCTCCGCCGCCCCACCTACTTCGCCTTCCGAAGCGCTTTCGAAAAATTTTCTGCTGCCTTCGATTCAAAGCTAGATGACGAATAATTCGGGCCCTTTTTTCTCCGCCACTTAAAGTCGGGGGTCAAGTATTTTTTCAACTACCTTACTGTTAAAGGATTTATTTAAGTGAATTTCTCTAAATTTACCTGATTTTTCTGAATAATTTTCATAAAAACTCTAATTTTGCAAGCTTAAACTCATTTCGTCACGTTGACTGTTTGTAAAATTTGTTTCTCAAATTTCCCATTAAATCAGCAGAAATATGCAAAGAATCATGTTATCGGTGGAAGAAAAGAAAAATTTTAACAAAATGTAAGCCTGTTATCTTCTTAATGTTAAATTTTTCATATGCTGAAAGTGTACAAAATGAGGCTACATTGAATGGTATAAACTTTCTTCATTTTCAACGTGACAATGCTTACTTTTGAGGGAATGCTTTTTCCTCGCCTTCGTGCGGCTTATCTTGGTCGAGAGATGGAATGATATAAATTTTCGCGCCTCGTTCTTTTGCCGCAGCGCGTATAATATAGTTTCTCGGAAAATAAAGGTGTGATTTTTATTTTAACCGGAGGATTGCCGCAGTAATTAATTTTGATGATAAACTCGGGGTACACACTCGGGCGGTGCTTTGAGATCACTTATCTCAGACTAAGGCGGAATGATTGATCGGTTTACGATGTTGAGATTCGCACTAGGCCGCTTAGCTCAATGAAAATTCTTCAGTTCTATCATCGGTTCATTGTGATTTCGAATCGTAGATTTCGTAAACGTGCTTAATAAATAACACTTTAAAAATTTTAATCTATTTTAAAACTTATTGACAAAGTCGCTAACTCTTTCAGAATTTTAATAACTTTCGATACTACTAATGATATATTCCTTCGTATTCCAGTAGCTTGTTTTAAAATTTATAAATTTTATGAGATTTAAGATATAGAATTTATTTTAAATTTTTCAATGAAGAACGTCATAAATATTAATTCTAGTCTAAAAACTAGTCCGTATGAATTTATGACTGAATATCAGAATTAGGAATTAATATAGCTAGTAATATAAAAATATATTGAAAGGTTTTCAGTGCAAAATAAATAAATTAAACATCATTAGTATAATAATAAAACCAAAATTAAGATAATTAATTAAAAAATGTTTGAATTTCTTGTTAAATTTTTGAATGGTTGAATTTTAATTTTTACCTATAATTCAAAAGTCTACTGTTTTGTGAAAGGAGGGTATCTTTAATTAGAAAACTACCCAATGATTTCACAATTAAAAAAATAATCATAATGGCAAACGATTAATAGTTTCCAATCTGATAGAAAATCATCGAAGGATTCAACCGAACTGAAAAAGAGGCACCTATGCAGCAAAACTTCATCCAAAAAAACGGAGCAGCAAAGAAACATGAAAAAGCCTTGCTCTAAGCAAAGCATATCCCGGTCGCAATCTCTCTTTCTCTCTCTTTCTCGCTCTCTCTTTCTCTCTCGCTCCCTCAAGTCGTCTCCCCAGGTCCCGTTAACGAACGACGCCATTAGTCCGAGCGAGAGAGTCGGGCTCGCTCTCGCATTAACATATAATTTTACGCGGGGGAAATTATAGGCGACTTAGCGCGCCGACGCCGCCGCTGTTTATTATACGGGGCGAGCGAGCATTAAATCGCGCACTGCGCCGCCGGGGAAAGTGTATCGGTGTGTATGAGTGTGCGAGTGTGCGTGTGTGCGCGCTCGCCTGTACGCGGTGGCCTGTGTGTGCGTGTATATGTGCACGCGAGCGCGCGCCCAAGATCGCGTGCGGCGGCGAGATCAAAGCGAAGCATAACCTCACCCCCTCCACTCCTCGCCACTCGCTCGCTCTCGCTCGCTCTAATTTCTCGGTTTCTTTCTCACGCGCCAGCAGAGCTGGCGCTTTTTTCCCGGCGTTTATCTGTCTCGCTTTTCGCGCGCTTTGAGCTTTTCTCTCCTTATCTCTCACTCAGATCCTCTCTCTCACTTTTTCTGGCTCTCTCTCTTTTTTTCTCTCATTCCCGCTGTCTCTCTTTGCTTCTGTCTTTGTCGCCGCGACGCTTTAATTGCTCATCGCTCGCCGCCTGTGTTGTTCTTGCTCATTGTGACCCTCGTCGCCAAAATGCTCGGAACCTTGCGAAGCATTTGCTCTCTTACGAACATGTAAACGTGCATATGTGATGCAAGTTTCATTTATTGTTTATACTTTAATCAGATGAGAATGTGAGAGATAAAGATACGTTTTTATGTTTTTTCTTAGACAATATGGAAAACTATCTAGAAAATTATTTTCTTCGGAATTAAAATGTTCTTAGCCTATACAATTTTTTAGCTTTTTAAAATATTTTTTAAAATGTACAGTTAAGAAAAACATGAATAGTTACGAATTATGTGAAAATCACACCGTTGTGTAATATGTAGTTCGTGCAAGAGTGAGTAATAAAAAGTTTCGAACGACGGTGCTGTGCGTATGCGTGCAATTTCGAACAACTCAATGTAGCGACGAGAGAGAGAGAGAGAGAGAGAGGAGAGAGAGGAAGGCGGGTGAAGTGAGGTGAGTCGAGGGGTGGGGGGAGGCAGAACTTGACGCCCCTCACGGAACTTTTCCCGCTTGGACAATAGCCGAGAGCGGCTGAGGCACGGGCCTTTGATGTGCCGCCGCGACGACATCCGGAATTCGTTTGAGCTAATTATTAACGGATTATCCGTCGGTAGCGCGCAAGCGCTCGCCGAGCAAGAGTGGCCGCCGAGTGAAATCGTTACGGATTATCTTTTCTCTCGCTTTGCGCGCCCGAGAGGCCAGATGACGCGCCTGTCGTCGGCTCTCCTTTTAGGACCCGTCCCTACACCGAGAGTAGCCCATACCTTTACTTGCGGACTTTCTAAGTCCGCGATGACTCTCACGAATAGCAGAACCAACCTCAAGATTTTTATTTATGCGGATTTAGAGCGGAAGCCATCTTTTGTTAATATTACTACGCAAATAAGCATTAACCAACTGTTACATACATTTTTTCTTTTTGTTGCAGGTGAGTTTCGGAAGCAATCATTTTTTTTGACCTACTTTATAATGTAAGTTTTCCTTTCATTTGTTAATTTTTGAAATTTGTATCGAACTGATGCCAAATAAGCATGGGTCTTGAGTAAAATGAAAATCGTAGTGGGGGGCTGCTTTTACAACATAGATCGGTTGTTGTTACAATTCAAAAATGCAACTTTTTCAACACCAAATACTAAACTACTAATAAAACATAAGAATCCCTTATACTTTTTGCACATGGAATATAAGTCGTGATTCTCCCATGAGATTATGAGAATTGTGTGTTAATTTTTTGGTTCTCGACTTTGGTTTTAACTTGTATTAAATTTGTATGAAATAGCTTTATTATGAAGAGTCGAAATTATTCGAGAATGTAAAAGCAGGCTTAAAAAATTCGGCTGGTTTACGTAAACACACAGCTTCGTTCGATTAAATGTCCCAAACACTTCCACTGCACGCGTAAATCTGATTCACTCGCAATTGCCTTTCTTCTGAAGAAGAAAAAAGAAAAAGAAATTCGAGACAACGGCAGGAAAAGGGTGCGATTGACGTCCGCAATTAATCCGGCAAAAGAGAGTAGTGGATAGACACTCGCCAGGTGCTCACGTGGGCGTATCGCAGACTCCGGGGCTGATCGAATGTCTCCACCAGAGAGGAGGTCCAATTCCTCCTTTTTTTACGGATTCGATCTGCCTAGAGGCCTGAATTTAAGAGCAAGATTCCTTCGCTCTGGACTTGTACGTGGTCTTCCAATTTCTAGACACTAAAGATTTACTTGGTAGCGTTTGCGTACCACCTAATTTCGTTAAAGTGAGAATCTTGACAAAATGCAAATTTGTTTTTAATAGGAACAACTGACCTTTGCTAATTAAATGTTCATCCCCGATGTTAAAGAATTAGCACATGAACGATTTCCTAGTGAATGGACGTCAGAGCAGTCTTTCCGGCAACAAAATCGGACCGTCTCGCTTGTACCGTGCGACTCCGCTGCGAGTCGCGGCTAATTGCGACTCGCGCTGGCAGCTCGCTCGACGCGCCGACTCATTGATCAGTTACGTGCGTGTGTGTACGCGTGTGAGGCTTTTCCGCGAGCGGCGCCGTCGGCTTTTGACGCCGTTCATCATCGAGCCCTAGCACGCTACCGCCGGCACCGTAATATTCTCGGAATTCGTCCCTCGCTCTTTTTTTTTACTTTTAATTTCGTTAATTGCGACTTCGCCTTTTTTCGAAGTCGTGTTGCTTGCGTAATCGCCACGAGACAAACGCGTCGGCGCGTTGACTACACAATACGCTCAGTACAAATGGATTGAAATAATGCTGCAGACTCGCGGCGCAAAATCCGTGGGACGCGATAATGGAAAACAGTTTTGTTTTAGAGGAGTCATGTTTTTGAGCTCCAATAAGTGTTTTTTAATGCAGAGGGGGACATTTTTGTTGATTGCTTTAATGAATAAAGAGGTAAAAAAGTCAACAAATTAAGTAGCGTACTATTTAATGAAAAATTAGAACATTTTTATACTTGACAATTTATTTTCCATTTTTGCATCCTCTTGCTATTCGTAAAGATATTTTCCGGAAGTAACTGTCACAATTAGGATATAATGAAGAATGAAAATCGTAGAATGCGATATATAGATCCAATTTTTTGACAATATATTTGTAGTGCGACATTTGAAAAGCTTATATAAATAAGCTAGTGAAGCCCAGCACAAGTGATCGAGTTTTTAAAAAACGATGGCAGGATGTTGTGAAACCTCGAAAAAGAGATTTTATTGGATAATGGTTAAACATCCGGTGGCGCCAAAATTCAAAAATGAACTCGCCTAACCTCAAAAATGAAACAGCAACATAACCTGACATTTAGTCTATTATTTAATTCTAGTTTTTCTTATCACTCATTGTAGATTAGTTTTAGGAGAGTTTTTTAATTGATGTTAATGAGTAAAGTCCTTGTAGTGTA